>JAABKJ010004370.1:0-24460 GCA_011634705.1 Andricus grossulariae
TTTGTTTGTGAAATCTTTTTTATTGGTTGAAATCATTGAATTATTTGAAATCTTAGTGAAATCTTTTCAAATCTTCTAAAATGTTTTGAAATCGTTTCAAATCTTTGAAATTGGATGTACTGTATCCTTTTTTAAATCTTTGGAATTCTTGTATTCTTTTGAAATCTTTGTGAAATCTTTCTGAAACCTTTTGTAGTAATTTGAAATTATTAAAATATTTTTAATCTGTGTAAAATCTTTTGAAATTTTTTTTATTTTTTTAAATATTTTTTTAAACCTTTCAAAAATCTTTGAAATCTTGGTAAATCTTTTGAATTACTTGTGAAATGTTTCTTCAATCTTGGTGAAATCTTTATTATTCGTTGAAATCACTGAATTATTTGGAATCTTAGTGAAATGAAATCAGATTCGAGTCCCTTTTATATAACCACACCATGCTCCGAAAGATGGCCTTCTGCACTATTGCGCATGCGACGCATAAGGCGCGTCATTAGTTGCCGTTCACGCGCTTATTTGACATGTCGAAAAATACTATTTTTGTATTTAATATTAATGATAAAAAATTATTATATTTTAACATGTTCAAGTGGTATGTTGATGGTTTTTGATATATTCTGAGCATCAAGTTGAAAAATAAAATCAGTATTCAGTAAATAAAAAATATCATGTAATTTAATGTAATCTTTGTTTTTTATTTTCTAAATTATTTTTACTGATTTATGTTTTTAAATTGTTGTATATTAATTAAAATAGATATGCAAATTTTATTACAGGTACATTTTAAAATATGTAAAATTTATTTATAGAGAAATTGTAATTCAAATTTTATAAAAGTTAAATATTAAATAGAAACTCAGTCGAATTTATTTTAAAACTTTCAGAAAAGTATATTAAATAAAAGATAATATATATTTTTTACTTACCAGCACAAATTTTTTTATTTTTGGTAATAAAGCATCGACGCGTTTCGAACTGGTTTTCAGTTCCTTTTCAAGATTCGAAAAATTCAAAATTTTTCGAAGATTTTAAGGGATGACTGAAAAATCAAGAAAAATAAAATTCCCGATACTGTAAAATTTCCAAATTGGAAAATTCTCGAAATTATAAAATTTCCGAAATTTAAAAATCCCGAGTTGGGAAATTCCCGGAGGAAAATTGTCAAATTGTAAAATATTTGAACTAGAAAATTCCCGGTTCAAAACAATTAAAAAAATAGTTTTTAATAGATATTATTTATTTATTTAATGAAAATGTAATAATAATAAAGACAAAAATGTTTTTTAATGTTAATATTTTTTTTAACATTATTGTTTGAATTAAAAATAACAATAAGTGTACAAAAATTGTATAGAAAAATAAATTTATACACATGTGCAAACAAACTTTACATGATTCAACACATCACTGATTTATCTCTATGTTTATTTTACATTTTTTTTTTTAATAAAAATTCGATTTTTGAGCATTTTGTTATCGTAATTTGTTTGAATACTATGCACATTTTCAAACAGAAATTGTTTATCCAGAAGAACATTTTCTTCAATTATTGTTATTTTAAATTGAGGCAATAATTTTGTTAAACTTGAAACATGTAAACAATTTGTTTCCTTGATAACAATATTTGATTCTTTCATTTTTATAAATAAATAATATTGATAAAAAAAAAACAATTTTTTAATAGTTTAATTTCGGGAATTTTTTGATTCTGAAATTTCCTAGTTAGGATATTTTATAATTCGGCAATTTTCTGCCAGGAATTTTATTATTCGGGAATTTTCCAATTCGGGATTCTTATATTTCGGCAATTTTATAATTTCGGGAAATTTATTATTCGGGAATGTTCGAATTCGGGAATCTTATAGTATCGGGAGTTTTATTTTTCGGTATTTTTCAGTCGTCCGGATTTTAAAAAATCTGAACAATAATAAATATTCTAAAATGATCTGATTTCATTAATTAATTAAATTAATCGAACTAGATAAATAATATTTATTAAAAAACTATTTTTTTAATTGTTTTGAATCGGGAATTTTCTAGTTAGGATATTTTATAATTTGACCATTTTTTGTCGAGAATTTTCCAAGTCAAATTAATTTATGGGACGACTGAAAAATACCGCAAAATAAAATTCCCTACACTGTAAAATTCCCGAATCGGAAATCCCTGAATATTTTAATTTTGGGAATTTTATATTTTGGGAATTTTTAAATTCGGTAATATGTATTATAAACTGTTCGGGAATTTTATTATTCGGGATTGAATAATCTGTTTTTCATTTATTAAATACTCGTTTTATTTTTAAACCTAATTCTCAGAATATATTAAAAACCATCCATGTACAACTTAAAAATGTTAAAATATAATTATTTTCAATAATTAATAATGAATAAAAAAACTGTATTTTTTGACAATTCAAACAAGCATGCGAACGGCAACCAATGTGCAGTTACGCGTAACTGGAGGTTTATGACGTAAGGTACCTATGTGAAGTATTTACGTAGAAAACAGGTAAAATACCTAGTAAATTACGTGACAAGATGGCGGTCCTGCAGAAATGTGCATAACCTCACTTTTTTAAATTCTGGTATCGGCATTCGTGAGAGTTTTTTTTTCAATGCCTATATTGTTGATTAAAAAATAATAATGTCAACTAAAGCGAAACAACAGAAAAAAAACACACTCCGGGCTTTGATACATTCCATCAGGGATTTGCATGTATGCGTAACTGGAAGGTTTTTACGTATAATACCTAAAGGAGGTATTTTACGTAAAGTACCGAGGGTTGCGCACGTAATTTACCTAAGGTAATTTACGTAGTTTTTTACATGTAAATTACCTACGTAATTTACGACACTAGTTTTTTACATGTAATTTACTATTTTAAGATGGCGACTGCACTTATATAGAAAATATACATAACCTCATTATTTAATACAACGAACACACTCACTGACTTTCTTGATAGCCTCTTAATTTATTAAAATATTTTTAGAGGTGGCAGACCCAGAAATTCCTTTTGGCAAGAGTTGAATTTCATTTTAAAGAGGGAAAATGGCAAAAATTTTGCTTTTTGCCCCAGGAGCAATCTTTTGATTGACTCATTTCTTAAATTTTATGGAAAATAATTAATTTAATCTCGCAAGTAATGCATTCCGGAATAAGTGAGGTTATTTTATGCTCTTTTCCCTCACCCGTCACCGTCTTCCACCATTGAAGTTCGCCATTTTTTACGTTTATTACATTTTTTACGTATAATACATAAAATACGTAGTATACGTACAAAATTTTGAGTTGCGCGTAACCGTGCAACCCTGAAAATACCTCGAATATGTGAAATACATGTAGAAAACCTCTGATTTGCCGTCTGACTCAAGATTTGAATTTCCCGCCTCGGAGGTGGCGTCCTCATATATAGAATAATATGTAGCTTACATCATTTAGAAAACTGATGACGTAAAATACCAGTTAAATTACCATAGAAAACCAAGTAAATTACCACGAGCAGGGTTTTATGCCGAAACGTTTCATTGAAACATTCAAAGTTTCATAAATATTTATTTAAAATATTAAGAGGTATAGTGCTGATAAAAATTAAAGCATGTTTTTGAAAAAAGAACAATTTATAAAAGTAAACTTGATAGTTTAATGAAATAGCAGGATATTATTTTATTCATTCCCATTCGAAGTTTCTACATTTTTAATTAAGTCGTTTTGAAAATGAACTATTCTAAAAACTAAATACGTAGAGGAGATGGCTTGATTTTGATATAGGGCTTGAATTTGAGCCACCTGGATTTCTAGAAAACTAAAACATATACTAGGTTGGTAACGGTGGGAACTGAACGCACTTCAGAGTAGTGGAAAATAGTGAAAATTTCACTGTTTCATTCACTTCACAAAAAATGTGAGACAGAAAAATAAAAAATCGGATATCCTGAGTTCATTCCAGGTAAGTCTTAAATGTTGATGTATTCATGCACGTATGTGTGTGTGTATGTCTGTGCTTGTTTAGTGTGGATTCATGTGATACGATGTCGATGTTTTTATAGGTATATGAAATTAGAGCCACCATTTACCGATTTTCGAAAAACTCGTTTTTTGGAAAATCTTTATTTGAAAAAGACTCGTTGATGATATGAAAAAATCAATCTAATCATCCAAAAGGTTATTGAATAACCTTTCGAATGACCTTTTGTTGGTCGAATTTCGGTTCATAGAGTCCCGGAAATCCATTGAAAAGGAGTTGGTACATCAAATTCGAGCCATCTCCTCTATTAAATACGACACTTGTTTTCATTTTATTGAAATAAATTTATAAATTTTTTGAATAAAATATTGCAAAAATTACATGGTATTAACATTTAAAACGTGATTTATTTATTTAAATTAGTTGAAACGATTTGCTTCGAAACACAAAGGATGCTATTAAATGTTTATATTTAATACCTAATATTATTTTGTATATTTTGAATTTTCCCGCCCTAATGTTTGAAACTTTGAAACGTTTCCAAAATTTCATGAAACTTTTCATTTAGTCAAAGTTTCATCAGAGATGAGGTGGTTTCATGAAACCATCTCTGATGAAACTTTACAACCCTAACCACGAGTATTTCACTTACTCATCCCTGCGAGCCACGCACGAAGAGGGATCATTTCAGTAGGTTGGTTTAGCAGCCGCTAGGTAGCGCTAGTTGTTTCAGCCAAAGTTCCGCGAAAATGTAAATTTAATAAATGAAACATTTCTTTTCTCATAAAAATTAATAATAGAAGTTTATACTTCATTCATTATAAATAGTAAACTTTTTACTGAAAGAATATTTCAGAGTACAAGTTTTCAAAAGTTTTCTTTTATAGCGAAAATAAAAAATGCCATATTTTTGGGTTAATATCCAAACTGTTTTGTAGAAAAATCGTTTTTTTGGCTTGAAAATGCAACAATTTCGTTGACATTTTTTTTCTATCGTGTCAGACAAATCTTCTTGGTGGAAATCGAACCTTTTTGTTGAAAATTCTTCTTTTTTGGTTAAATTGAATTGTTTTTTATTAAAAATTCAAATCTTGTTTGGTTTAAAATGCAACTACTTGATTGAAAAATGAAGTACTTTGTTACAAACTGATTGTATTAGTTAAAAATTAATCTTTTTTATTTGAAAAATTAACTAATTTGTTGAAAATTTGTGCTTTTTGATTGAATATTCGTCTCTTTTGGTAAAGTTAATAATAACTTCGTGATACGACGCGTAGTTTTTGTTTTATTCGTGAAAAAGACCATTGAAAATAAAGAAATTAAATTTTTGGAAAAACGACAAATGACAAAAGGTGCGAAAAAAATGGATAGACAAAAGTTGTTCACCCAAAAAGCAGTACGAATTTGTTATAATTTATTACATTCTCATCATTCATGATTGAGAAAGTATTAGAATCGTCATTTTTGTCTTATTTATCGAATGTACCACGCAGAAAATCGAAAACTCAAATTTCGAACCTAATGTGTGAGATAAGAAAAAAAATTTCAACATGGAATTGCAGCTTTCAAAAACTCCTACAATATTTATTTGAATTCTTTTTTGAGTCAATAAAAGACGCAAAATATTGGTGAAAGTACTAGGATCTAAAAGAGATCTTTTTGATAAAGTTTCATTCAAGCATTCCAAGTGCAAATAATAAATAACCGAGTGCGAAGAGCGAGGTAACGCATTATCGAGCGCGAGGCGCGAGATTTAACAGACCCGCGCCCTAGGCGAGCGCAAAGAATTTTGGTTAAAAATTCATTTCCTTGCTGGAACATGGAACTATTGTGTTGAAATTTCGTTCTGTTTTTGGTTAAAAATTAATGTTTAAAACTGGAAACTTACATTTTCAGTTAAAAAAATGTATTTTTCTTAGTTTGAAATTTTATTATTTTGTTGAAACTTCTTTTTTTGTTCAAAATTTTTTTTCCAATGAAAATTGAACTATTCCATTTTTAGTTAAAAATGTATCTTTTTAGTTGAAAATCCAACTATACATATGGTTGAAAATTCATGTATTTTGTTGAAAATTCGTCTTTATTGGTTGAAAATTAATTTTTTCAATTGAATATTTTTTTACTCTATTTTTTTGTTGATAATTTCTCAATCATTTCTTTTTTTGAAAATTGTATATAGTATTTTGTTAAAAAATTTTTTTGATTGTTGAAAATTAATTTTTTCACACTCAAAATGCAACTATACCATTTTCAGTTGAAAATTTAACTATTTTGTTAAAAATTCGTCTTTTTTTTGCTTGGAAACTAAATTTTTTTAGTTGAAAAATTGTCTTTTAGGTAGAAAATTATTTGTTTGTAAATTCATCTTTTTGGTCGAAAATTCATTTTTTGGTTAAAAATTGAAATATTTGGTTGAAAATTAATTTCTTTTGTTGAAAATTGAACAATTTTTTTGAAAATTCAGTGTTTTTATTTTAAAATTGGCAATCATAAGATGTTTGAGCTTTAAATAAAAAACAGTGGAATTCAACCAAAAAGGATGAATTTTCAACCAAACCTTCATTCAGTAGCCGATATACAATAATGTTATATTTGTGAAATTCAGAACTACGCAAAGAAAACTGACCAGTAATTAAATTATTAAATTTTTTCTTTTCAAACTGAATAACATGAACTTTTAATTTGTTCTACGATTGAACCATAAACTTTGAATATTAATTTGCATAAAAAAGAAATGTTACGCATTTATCAAATTTGAATTTTCGCGGAATTTTGACGAAAACCGCTAGTGCCATCCAATTTGGTGAGGGGAAACAAGATGTCTGCACACCGAGGGTTAAACAATAATACCAATTGCATGGGACAAAACTTTATTTTTTTAACAACTTAGAAACATGATTTTTCATCATAAGTGTATTTGGTAATTATTTTTTATTTTCTGAAAGATATTTAATGAATAATAAAATCTATTTAAAAATTTGTAATGATTTTATTATTTAATTATATAGCTTTTTAAAAATAAAAAATAAATCCGGGACACACTTACGGTGAAAAATCATTTTTGTCAGAGAATTTTGCCTTTCCGTCGAAAGTTTCGGATAGGAATTATTTCAGTTAATCAATCGAGCATAATTCGAGTGTATCTGAAGCAATTATAAGCAAGTTTTCAATCTTTTTCAATTTCGGTTTGTCTTTGAAACGATTTGGATATTGTTGAGAATCTTAGGAGGGTCGTGACGTATTTGAAATTCGCGCACTTCCGGTTCGATTCCACGGAATGTGGTGTGTTTAAAGGATTGTCCAATCCTGGAGATGAATGAATGGAATTAACCTATAAAAATCATATGAGTTAGGTTTTTCATTTTTAAATATAATGTTGTCTTGTCAATTTAGGATTTGATATTATAGATTTAATAATTTGATCTGTTCAAGTAAAATTATTTCATTTTGTACAAAATTGATGAATTTTTAAATAATTTATTTTGCATCCAAAAAGATGAATTTTTAACCAAGAAGATTAATTTTCCTCCCAAAAATACGATCGATTGATCAGAAGAATATTCGAACATTATTATAAAATTCAGTGGGAACCATTAAAGTAATCCCTTTCTTAATTAATTAATTAACTGATTCTATTCCAAGTACTAAGATCAATTGAAAAATATAAATTGGTATAATCTACTCATCTGGCAAAGTAGACTCCAACATTTTCTATTTTCTTTCCGATTTTCAGGTTACACTGTTACAAATAATCGAACGTTAGCATTTTATGTTTTTTTCTATTCCAAATAGTGGAAGACCCGACCATCCTCTTCTCAAGCACGCGTCTAATTACTAAAAAGGATCTGGAATTATCCCTAAATTAAACGTCGGCGCTTTTTTGCCTGCTGGATCTTCTCTTTCATGCACTCAGCCTCTTTCACTCGAATCTGCCAGAGATTTATCGAATCAATGCGGAAGCACAGTTAAGTTTGAGATTATCATCTTTCATCGTAACTCGTTGCTAATCAGGTCCAGAATTATACCGTGTGGTTCGCTTTACTCTAGTTAATGATATTCTGCTAGAAATTCGTGACATACACGCTGGACGTTTTCTGTAAGCGATAAATATAAATAGACCTTCAAATACAATACCCGCATAATGCACAATCTACAAATCCACACCCCCATAGGCTATGTAACCAATGACAAACATCGAATCGAGTGGAGGGTTCCAGTCCGTTCCAGTTAGTCATGTGACTTCAATGAGGGTTGGTTACTGCCATATGAAATCACGAAGAACCGAATGCGCTTTGTGCTTGGGAAACTGATGTGGAATCAATGAAATAAAGTGTTAAATACATTTGGATGGCATGTATTTAAATAAATGTTTGGCCAGAAGTTATTTTTACATAATGTGCGTAGAATTGTTTGAATCAAAGAAATATTTCTTTGACCTCATATCCAAGATAAAATTTCTTTGATTTAAACAAACATTTTTCTTAATGTAAAATTCGATTTATACAATTGAAGTTATATATGATGTAGCCATTTAGAAAATCTAGGCCGTCGGCCGACTGCCGGCGTTCAGAAGAATTTAGACGAAATCTTTACCTGGCGTCCAAGTGCCTGGTTTATTAAGGTATTCAGGAGAATAACCAAATATTTTTATAAACACCTGACGCGTTTTAGACAAATAGAAGTAACCAACCTTAGAGCATTAAAAGACACATTAAATGGTTATCTAGCATTTTATTTTTATTTTCATCTCGTTAATGAAATATACTTTTAAAAAATAATAAAAGTAATAATTTTATGTTACATATTTAAAAAGTCTAATTCTCACTTGGAAAATATGAATTTTCCGAAAAAACAGTTGAATTTTCAACCAGAAAATATGAATTAAAAAGAAGAAAGTTAATTTTTATCCAATCAGTTGAATGTTCAATTTTCTCCCACAAAAGACGAATTTTCAACAAATTACATAAAATTTCAACTAAATAGTTTGAACAATGGATGTAATGCTGGTTTATAAAATTTTTAACGAAATAATGGAATTTTTAAACTAGAAAAGATAATTTTTTAACAAAAAACGGTGTATTTAAATTTTTATTTATGAGCATTGATTTTCAAGAAAAAAACTATTCTTTTACAATACAGCTGAAGTGTGTGCCAAATAGTTCGATTTCCTACCAAAGTGTTACATTTTTTAACAAAAAAGACGAATTTTGTACAAAAAAATTAAATTTTCACCCCCAAAATATGAATTTTCAACAAAAAAGTTCATTTTCAACCAATCAGTTGAATGTCCAACAAAACAGTTGAATTTTCAGTTACAAAAATGAATTTCTAACAACAACAAAATCAACGAATTTTTAACTAAAGTTATGAATCTTCATCCAAAAATATTAATTTATAAGAATATATTTCAACTTTCAACTAAGTAGTGGAATTTTCAACCTAAAAAGATGAATTTCCATCAAAATACTTAAATTTTCAACCAAATAGTTTAATTTTCAATTAAATTGTTGAATTTTCGAGCAGAAAATAAATTTTTTCTACAAAACAGTTGAATTTTCAACAAAAAAGTTTATTTTCAACCGAAAAATATTCATTTTTATCCACACAGTTGCATTTTTGACAAAGAAGTGAAATTTCTACAGAAAGGGATCAATTTTCAATCAAAAAGATTTTTTTGTCATGGAAGAACAAAAAATTAAAATTAAATTGTTGAATTTGTAAAGCAAAATACGTATTGCTATCAAAATTCTTGAATTTTCAATAAAGAAATATGACTTTTTAACAAAATTGAATAATAAATTATTGATCATTATTAATACAACTTACAAGAAACTATCTACTTTAAATTTTACTAAATTATACCTAATATTTCAAATTGTAACTTGTGCTAGGAAAATCGTAAACGCGGCTATTAAATATACACTAAATACCACAAATTAATCTTAAATTTAGAGACTTTTTAAGTATATGACATAAAATCATTATTACTATTATTTTTTAAAAGTTTATTTCATTAATTAGATGAAAATCAAAATAACAGTAAAATGCTATATAGCAATTCAATGTGTCTTTTAATACTATTGTAAGCCTATTGTAAATTGCGAGCCTTCGAATTGTGTGAGTTTTATAGGTTTCATTTCAAGGAATTTAAGATTATTTCGGAACATCTAGTTGCCAGGACGTTTAGTCGCCGGACGACTAGTCGCTGGGACATCTAGTCGCCAGAAGTAGTCCCCAGCACTTTTAGTCGCCGAAACGTTATGTTATAAATCATAACAATTCATAACGCAAAGGACTAAAAATATTAAAATACCATTATCAATATTGTTTAAATGATTTAAAGTTGTTTAGACAATTAATATTTGTTTTAACAATTTTTGTTCCAGTAAATAGTGAAAAGTTACTATTTTTCGAGATAAATGATATAGTTGATGAATGTAATCAATAATAATTGTAATTTAACATATTTTTCAATTGTTTAAATTATTTTTGCTTTATTAATTTTTTTCAGTAAATCGTGAAAGGTTAGCATTTTCTTGAATTGATGACACAATTAACGAATTTTAAGAGTAATATTTTTTTTAAGGATGTTTGACAATTATTGAAACAATTTGCATTTTCTTAAACAATTTTTGACTTACAAATCGTGAACATTGATTATTTCCTGGTATTAGTGTAACCGTCGAGCAACAGCTTGGCGTCAGTCGCTCCACTGCTGCTCTGCTGGAAACGCCGGAAAGTTACCTTAGGCCAAATTTGCACCCGTTTGCCCTCGGCGTCACAAATGAGGTTCTGCTGATTTTTTTTTTTTCAAGTGCCACGATAAACAGCATGTCTGCAATTATTAGCGCCTAATACACAAGTATTTACTTTTTTTTATGATTTTCGTTCTCTTCCGTGGTGTCTCGTAGATCCCAACATCGTCAGTGGGCATCAACAACAAAGCAGCCGACTCGCGGCATATGCATGTTTGCATATGTGTATATTTAATTTCAATCATTAATGGATGTATTATGCATTAAATTTTTTAAATAAACACATTTTTTTACTGGACATGATTTTTTACCTTTTTAAAATTATCCTTTTTTCAAGCACCTGTTAAGGATAGTTAAAATATAATTTATCGAATAAACAACATTTTCATTGCAATAAAAGTATTTATCTCCATTTTTCCAAAGTTTCTTTGATATATCTAAATTAAATTCAAAAAATACAATTTTTTGCGTAAAAAACGAATTTTCCAAAAGGTTTAATTAAAAAATGCTATATTTTATGTGATAATTTAATTTAACGGTATTGGTAATACAATATTTATATTCCTGGCGGAATTTTACCCCAAAATTATATACTTTTATGGTTATTTAAATTAAAATTAAAAGAATATAAAAAATTAAAATCTTGAAAACCAGATTTGCACCCGTATGACATTCACGTTACTGGAGAGAGGTATGGCCTCTCAGGGTTAAACAATTCAAGTCACTTCCTCCTTTTCACAGGAAAAATTGAGAGCATTCTACTTTTTTCGAATCTCTTACACTAGGCTCGGAGGTTTGAGCGCGTCTAGGGCCCGCATCTGCTGGATCTCGCGCTTCGCGCTCGATTATATATTTATCTCGTGCTGGATATTGTATTTACCTCGCACTACACGGTCGATCATTGTACTTTCCGAACATTTTTGCATAGGACTTTCAAAATTAAATGTCAAACCATCGACAACTGAAATTTAGTGATTGTGAATTCTCTTTTGTCAAAGCTCCTTCGGTTTTAACGAACACATTCTCATCACGTGTCTCGTGAGCAAAAAAGGTTAAAAGTGAATTTTAACATCTAATTTAAAAACAATTTTGTCATTATAGTATATTATGTGCCGAGCTTTGTGAGTCGCGTGAAAACCCGAATCGTGCGCATTGGTGCATATCAGGGGTGTGAAAAAAAATCGAAACTAGAAGTTCGAACGCATCTAGTCGAGCTTGTTAGCTTTCGAGTCGAGTCGAGCTGAGCTCGATCCGGTTCGAGCCGAGTCGAGTCGAGATCGAGCTTTACAGAAAGCTCGAAACTTTCCGAGCACTCGAATGTCTTCGAGAACTCGAAACTTTCGAGAACTCGAAATTTCGAGCATGCTTGAGCTCGACTCGACTAGACTCGAAAAAAGTCCGCTCGACTCGACTCGAAGTTTCGAGCTTTTTGCACACCCTTATCTACAAAGAAAATTTGGCATGAACTCTTAATTGTTATTGTTGTTAACGTTATTAACAAATTCTCAAACAGATAGTGAGCTGTAGCTATTTTACGCCCTAATATAAGTGGGGTTATCGTTGTAATTATTTTAATTCTTCTTGATAGTGATTGTTATAGACACATTTTTTTATAGTTATTGTCATTACTCGAAAAATTAATATTAAAAACTATGTCATTCTAACTTTATAAATTATTATATATATTAAAATATTATATATTAAATTAAATCTAACATTCTAAATTTAAGATTCACTTATAATATTTTGAAAATAACAATAACAGATGCGATGTGGTGACACACTTTCTTGGCTGAACATTACCATTGTGGTACGTGAAACATGATTTAGTAGAAAAAAATTGTCGACTTAAGAATTATAAATTTAATATTTGATAATAATATTCTTAATAGCAATAATAATTGCAAGTTAGTTACACACTTTCTTGGTAGAACATTAATATTGAGGTCGTTACAACATGATTTAGTACAAAAAATAATTTTATTCGTTATAACTAATTATATATTGAATATCTTGTTTATAATCTTGTTATGAACAATTAAAATAATTACGTTTACATTTTGCTGTGTTTACAAATAATAATTTTTAATTAATTTTAAAGTAGTTTTACGTTGAAAAAACCATGAGGCCGACAGATCTAGACATTTTTACTTTTGTTAAAAAGTTTTTTTCTGCGGTTGAGCACCGCATCCAAGTAATTGTTTATATAATTTGTTTATAGTAACTGGGTTGAATCTTAAAGTAAATATTTAGATTCCTGAAGTATATATATATTATTATTCTGATAGATAACGATTTCATCTCGCTTTTTTTCATAGAAACAAAAATAAGATTGGAGTATAAATGTCTAATTTTGATATTCTGTTTGTTTAAATAATTAGATCCACAGAATGAATGTAAAAAAATCGGGCTTAGTATTGTTCTGAAGTATTTAATGTTGAGTATTTCTAAAAATAAAAAACATCGAAATCAGTTAAGAAATTGTCTGCGATGTGTGGATTATGAGCAGGAAATTCCCGAGCCAGCTCACTGTGCTCACTGTACGAATTATTCCTAAACTAATGCGACTGGCATATATTTAAACAAGCAATATTAAGGAATTATATACACAAATAAAATAATAATTAATTTTATTTATATATAATTAAAGGATGGGAAACTTCGCACTGAAGTAAAATCTCTTAGTAATCAAAGCAATAATTGTTTATTACATTTCGCATTTTTCATATTTCCACCCTTCTTCAGAAAAAACATGTGAATAATTTTTTAAATACAAATAACTGATTATTACACTCATATTTTGAAAGCTAAAAAGTAGTTTTATTTTTTCAGAATTTTATAAACAACATTTGTTTCATTCAAACATTTCATTCAACATTTGTTTCAGTGAAGAACATTTTTTTCCTTCGTATCAAAATTTTCGCAAATATATCAGCAGCAATATTTTTTTGATTACATTGAACCATACAGTCCCACAATTTATAAATATAAAGAGACCATAAAGGGATGAAAGTTCCGCAAAGACCTGTCGCAATAATGGTCACCTATAATATCCAAATAAATGAGAATCAGTTAAGACAGAAAAGAAACATGAAAATATATCTCTAAATGTTTCAAGATCGTAAAATAAAATGCTGTTCACATTTTTGAATCGGCTTTTGCGAATTACCGTCGCCTGTTGATCAACAGTTCGATTCTTCGTAAGAATTATTGTGAGGGAGATAAGATGGCTGATTCGAAGAATTTGCTGGAGATGTGTGTTAGGGGAGACCGCAGATTGAAGACCGGCCAGCAGATAAAGTCAAATCTTGCAACGCAAGGAGATATAATATCTTGGTTGTCAACCTGTGGAACAAGAAGAGTAGAGAGGAGGGAAGTATGGTTTTCAAGAAGAGGAAAATCTCTTGTGTACTTTTGAGCTATCTTTTGAGCTACGTAGAGTCTAAACTGTCTAAAGTGATGCTGCAGTGTCAATAACGTCTCAGATATTCAGTGATAGAATGTAACTCGAGACTGATAAGCAAGGTGCGATTAGATCGTTCTTGTTTGCCTCCATAGTCCTCAGTCCTCACCCATGTTTGATCAGCGGTGATGTCATCAATGGTCCATCCGGTTCGAGTATAGTCCAAAGTTACCGAGCCTGCGATAAAGGGAAGTTCTCCCCTTTGCTTTGCTTTGATTTGCTCTCCTGGAGGCTCTAAAATTCTCCGAATTTATGATCCTGAGTATCTGCTTTCGTTCGTATTGTTTTTGGTTCATAATCTGCATCTTGGATTGTTGTGAATAACTGAATACAAAAGACTTCTCATCTCTCCCTCTCTCTCATTGCAGATAGGTTACTTGGAATTAAGATTGCCTTTAGCCTTTTCTACTATGTCGAGAGTCGTTTTATTAGGTTCTCTGTAATGTCATTATCCTTTATATGGTTAGTTATATTTTTTATTATTTGTTGTTACTTTGCAATCACATTACAACAAACTGGAAGAAGGAATTCATCCAGTTTATCACGTTTCTCTCTAAGTTTGAAGTAGCATAACTTTTCTACTATGGGAGATTTCATTAATTATACTTAAGGCTTTTTTTTTTTGGGGGGGGGGGTCCGGAAAGTCTTACGAATCCTAACTGGAGGAGGGGGTTCCAAAGCATCTCTTACGTAAATTTCCTCTTTCTAAGTATATTTTTTTTAATATGCTAATTGAAACCTGAATTGACTGTTGAAATTATTTTTTATATACTAGTATACAAAATAATTTCATTTCATTTCAAAAGTTATTTCTTATATTTTTTGTATTATGTAATATTTCATATCACGTACGTCCAATGAATATAGAGTCGAGGAGTTACCCATTCTTCAAACCTTCCATGAAATCTCGTGAAGTCTCGTGAAATCCCTGGAAATCTCTGTAATACTTTGAAGTCCCAGAAATTCTTGCGAAAATGTTGTAAATCCCTTAAAATTTGGTAAATCATGTAAAAATTCTTTGAAATTCTTTCCATTTCATAGATATCGTACGTAATATCGTGAAATCCCTTTAAAAAGGTTTAGGTCTCTGGAAATCCCTGTAAATTCGTTGAGATTCCGTGAAATCTTTTAAAATCCTTGAAATCACTTGAAATCTTCCAAATCTCATAGAAAGCCCTTATTTTCCTTTAAAACCTCTCAAAATCCTTCAAATTCCGTGAAATATTTCGAAATATTATGAGATCCCTTGAAATATTTGAAATCTCTTTAAAATTCATTTAAATCTTCACATGAATTGAAATGGCAGTGACATTTACCAAAAATTATTTAGGCTTAAAACTGGAAAGTTTTCGCAACTTTGAATAATTTCAATTTCAATTTGATACTACAACATTTCTGACAGATACACTGTCTGAAATTTCGGTAATATTTCCAAAAAATGGTTAGCTAAAATACCCTATTTACTATGAAGTTTGCGGAATTTTCCTACTTTTTAAGTAATTTTACCATTGCGGTAGTTTTCCTGTTAAAATGAGAAAAAAAAACTTTTTTCCAATATTTGTAGAAAATTATTGTTTTTGAAAGGAATGTTTCTATTTTATACATAAATTTTCGAAATAAGTTTGAAAATAAGAAATCCGTAGAACATTATGGAATTTTTCAATTTTTTAAAGTAACTTTACCATGCATTATAAATTCGTAAATAACTGGAAATAAAATAGGGAATTTTTCTTCAAATATTGGTAGTTTTTCTGATGAATTGAAAAACAATATTTTGTCAACATTTGTTGAAAGAAACGTTTATTTATTTCATGAAATAGAAATGGATCATTCTAAATGAATGCTTCTTTCGATAGTAAATTTCTGATTTGCAACATTCAGCAGTTCAAAGCGAATGACGCTAGGCGCTAGGTGGTATTTAATTAAACCATTTTGCTCACATCCCTTTCCAAATCCCACATGACCCAACTCTCATAATAAGCCTCCAATCAATGCCTGGCGTACTCAATCCTATGTGATTGTTAATTTCTAAAATCCCCTACCCTCTGCAGCCGGATTTTTATTACAAGCGCTCGCATATGTCTGTACATTTGGTCAGAGAAGTGGAAAACTGCAGAAAAGCAAAAGTTCTAATCACAACCGGTTACCGACAGACGAGTTCGGATGTAGATATTATATACCATCGATCACAGTAAAAACGAATACTTAGTTATATTGGACTTAATTTCAAATTTGACTTGAAATAAGGAAGCAACTAAATTTGAGTATACACACGATCTTGAATAAAGCACTTAATTATCTTAAATAAGAAATAAGTATTGCTGGAATGAAATAAAATAAACTATGCACCTAACATTCAATATACAGTTCTAAAAGTAAGTCGAAGGCAACCTGAAATAACATGTAAGGCTTTCGTTACCTAAAATTAAGAAGTACGCCTTACTGAATTTCAGGTTGACTCTGCCTTAATCGCGTTGGGACATGCGCACGACGCGGTCTTGGTATTCTGTTCCGTTTATATAATCTAGTCCGCGATTCAAGTGACGCTTTGTCGTAAGTCTCTAAAATTCTCGAACACAACCGGAATTGTATGTGTATCTTTAATTTTATTCAGTTAAAAAGTCACTCGTAAACTGTCAATTTACTGTTTTTCGAAGTCAAGACTGCATTTTCTGCTCAAATGTTTAGTGTAAAGTTAGATTTTCAAGGAACGCACTTTGATCTTTGTCCAGATTGTCATTGAAAAGTATGATTGTATAGTGGTGTTCACATGAATAAAAAAGTGAGTCTTCGAGATTCTTGGTACAAACAGTGTTCTACTTGTGAATTTATAGGAAATCCAAAAGGATTTTATAAAGATTATGTTTCTAATTTATGTGATTTCAGGTTAGGGCTCACGGGTTACTGGAAGGTGGGGGGTGGTGAGGAGGTGCATAATTTCACTATAAATATGCGACTTACTTTCAGCAAGGAGAATCCTTAATTCAATGTCACCTCAAACTTACACTACCTTTTCAGTATAAATATCGTCTTAATTTCAGGTCTTTACTACCTTTATTTTAGGTCTTTACTGCCTGAATTTCAGCCTTTTTGTTAGCTTACTTTGATGATTCAAACAAATTCTTAATTTCAGGATTCATATGCTTCTTTTTGTTACACCTTAAAATAATTCCAATTTTCGACTTAAATTAAGTGTTTGTTTTTTCTGTGATGGCCGACATTGATCCTCAGTGTCAAACCTGCTACTCGACAGTAGTTAAACGCAGTGAAAACACGACTCAGCGAGAATTACGAACGGTCACCCATCTGAGCGCTAACCGCGTCCGTCTGTGCGTAATATTCAAGATCTTGACGAGACGAGAATCACCACCTAGCTACTGCCGTCTGTTCAGGAATTTTTGTTTACCCCGTTAAAAAAATTAATTTAAAAATAATTGTATATTAAATTATAATTATTATTCCATTAAACTTCTGAAGAAATGGTACATTAAAATTTTTTTATATCAACTGTTCTAATGTTTTAGACAATTCATGTATTTTCGTACGTCAATGGAATGCTATTTTTTTGATAATTCCCAAAATAACGAAAAAATTTACCGCAATCGTTCGGAAATTTTCCCGAAATTATATTCAGGGAAATTCCATAAACATTTGAAAATTTACCGAAACCGTTATCGAATTTTCCCGAAGTTATTTTCTGAAAAAATTCCCAAAATACCATGCAAATATACCGAGCTTAGTAGGGAATTTTCCCGACATTATTTCTGGGAAAATGACCGTATTATCGGGTTTATCGCGTCCTGAGCATTTTCGGAAATTTTGCCGAAAAAATTGTATAGTTTATGTATGCATATGTCCAATGGTATGTTTTTTTTCATGCAGATAAAGATACATTTTTTTGGCTGCACTGTTTTCTCACGTCTTATGGGAACTTTGTTTTGAGAATGGGTTAAATATGTAGATTTTTCATTGAGCTAAGGTATGTTTGAAGATTAATTCCAAGTCGAATGACCTATTTGAAAGAAATTACTCGTCTGCGCTCTGCGTACATACACAATACAGAAAATTAAAGATGCCTGTGTCTGCATATGCGGAACGGATACACGAACACTGGAACACTCGAGACAGTAGAAGAGTACGAGGAGGAAGAAGTTACGAAGCTTGCATACGAAAATGTCCGCAGTTAAAGCATACGTGGACATGGACATGGACACACACCTGAGTATCAGTCCGCCTCCACGAATGTGGGTTATCCGTTAGAGACCGACCAGCGATTGGCTGAACCACAATATAGTATTGAGCTGAGCTGACTAAGCTTCTCGTAAAGCTTTCAGACAATATTCAATCACATATGCAAAAAAAAATCTAGTCAGAGAAAAGAATGCATAGCGGCCGTTCAAAAACGACGTCACATCGCCAGTGTGGGGGGGGGGGGGTAACAGGTTTTGTGACGATTTGTGACATGGGGGGGTAACGCTGAATGTAACGTCACACATGGAGAAAATGAATGTGAATAATAATTTTTTGAAATTCTTGAAAAAATAAAAATTACTTATTTTATTTTAAAAGTAAAGCATCAAAGTTCAGGCTTCACACTATTTGCCCTATTCCCCTCTTTACCCCTTTTTAAAAAAGACTTTCTCTTTTTCCCGTCGTTTTCAAGAAACTTCTACTTTCTCACCTTTTTCTCGTTTTTCGCTTAAATGCAAACTATTGAACTATTTGGTTGAAAATTCGTCCTTTTTTCGTTGAAAGTTAATTATTTTTAATTGAAAAATCTACTTTATATTTTTGGTTCAGAATTCATCACTTTTGGATTAAAATTGTACAACTCACTAAATCTGAATTAGTGAAAATTTCACTAGTTGAATTAGTGAATGTATGATTCACTAACAAAATAGTAATATTGTGAGGTTTTACTTTTGAAATAATAAGTATTTTACTGATAAATTAGTATAAGTTTTACTAATTTCAATTAGTAAACATGGTTCACTATTATTTAGTAACTTCGCTTTACTAATCCATTAGTAACCTAGCGCGATCACGAACGAATTAGTGAACTGTAAGAATTCCGCGCCACTTGATGCCACGCTATTTGAGGTTATGCATTCTGTCAAAACGAAGTTACGATAAGTGTTCAGTTGGAGTTAATAAGTTTATCAATGAAACAATTTATACTGCTGATATTGCGTAAGCACAATGATCAAATATATTATGTAGTAATCTAATGATTAAATTTAATCATATTATAATATGATATGATCATTATTATGATCATTATAATACATAATTTAATTTTAATAATTAATATTTATAATTAATTAATAATTTATTATAATTCTTTAATAATTTAATTTTGAGGTTAAATTAATCAAAACAAAACTTTTAATTCCAATGATACAAGAACCATTTGGAATACACAGCATGTACTATATTATTAATGTCTTTTATTTCAGTTATTATTAGGTGGATCATTGTAGTTTTCCAGCGAGAATGTCAAAATGCTTCGACGAGTCTGAAAAACTCACCGCACAGGAGTTGGCGAATGAGTCATGCCAGTGCAGCGACACGAACTACTAATTGCTTAGTGGAATTTTACTAATTTCATAAGTGAACAATTTCCACTAATCAAATTAGTAGTTTTCTACTAATCGTTAGTGACCGACTTCTCGCTAATTGAATTAATGAAATTTCACTATCAATTAGTGAAATATCACTAATTCAGATTTAGAGAGTATTTGGTTGAAGATTGAACTATTTTCTTGAAAATATTGGTTTTTCGTTTATTTATAAATTAATTTACTTAACTCAAAATTTATCTATTCTATTTTTTATTGGAAAATGATATCTTTTAGTGGAAAATTTAACTATTTAATTTTTCATTAAGAATTCATATTTTTCAGTTGAAAATTCAACTACTTGGTTGAAATTTGAACTACTTTATTAAGCATTTATTTTACTGGTTAATTTTACTATCTTGTTAAAAACTAGTTTTTTGTTGTTGTTAAAAATTACATTTTTTAAATTAAAAATTTAACTGTTCCATTATTAGTTGAAAATGGATCAATTTTAGTTGAAAATTGAGACATTTCGATGTAAATTTGTCCTTTTCGGTAGAAAATTAATCTTCTTGAATGAAAAAACGAATTGGTCGAAATGTTTTTTCCTTAAATGAAAAATCTTTCTTAGTTGAAAATTCGTCTTTTTGGTTAAAACTTCCGCTCTTTTGGTAGAAATTTGATTTTCTTTAGGTTAAAAATGCAAATGTTTGGTTAAAAATTAATCTTTTTTGGTTGAGAATTCAACACTTTTGTTGAAAATTCGTCTTCTTTTGGTTGAATTCCACTGTCTTTTATTAAAACTAAAATTTTTTTCGTGGAAATATCAGCTATTAAAATTTTTTTAAAAATATTAATCTTTTTGTTAAATTCCACTGTTTTCCATTTAAAATTAAAACCTTTTTTTTTTGTGAAATATCAGCTACTATATTTTTGGTTGCGAATTAATTGATTAATTCTTTTTTTTCGACAATTTATCATTATTTTGTTGAAAATTCAACTATTTTGTGAAAAACTTAATTATTTTATTAAAAATTTAACTGTCTTGTTGAAAATTCCACTATTTTGTTACAAAGCTATCTTTTTTTTTATTGAAACTTCAACTGATTTGTAGAAAATTCGTCTTTTTGGCTTGAATATTCGACTATATGGTTAAAAATGCAACTGTTTGTGGTTAAAGTTAATTTTCGTTTTGTTTGAAGATTCGACCATTTGGTTATAAATTCGTCTTTAAAGGTTGAAAATTCAAAAATTTTGTTCAAATTTGTCTTTTCGGTTTGAAGATTCGACTACTTGGTTAAAAATGCAACTGTATGTATTTAAGTTTAATTTATTTTTGTTCGAAAATTCGACCATTAGGTTGAAAATTCGTCTTTCAAGGTTGAAAATTTAACTATTTTGTTCAAATTTCATCTATTTTGCTTTAAAATTCAATTAATTAGTTGTAAATGCAACTGCTTGGTCTAAAATTAACTTTTTGTTTTTGAAAATCCCAGTATTTGCTTGAAAAATCATCTTTCCTGGCCGAAAATTTATCTGCTTTGTTGAAAATTCGTTTTTTTTGGCTTGAAGATTTTACTATTTGGTTAAAAATGCAACTATATGTGGTGACTAGTAGAATACAAATTATAAAAAAATGTTAATAAATTTATTCAGGAGGATGTGAAAAAATTACAGAAAAGTATGAAGTATAAAGTACATCAAGTACATTTCAAAATATTGTATATTTTATACGAAATTCACTTAAGATTTGTTCACAGTCAATCTGAAGGTACCGTTGTTGCTGCAACGGTCATCTGTACCAATTACTATATAAAGAAGGTTTTGCCTTCCGGCAAAACATGCCGGATTTTTGTTTTCTCTTCCGGTATATTTTGCTGGATTTTAATTTTCTCTTCCGGCATATTTGATTGTCATCGTAATTTCTTTGGAATATGACAATCCATTTTTGCCCTCCTGCATAAAGGACATTAAAATCCGGCAAAAGATGCCGGACGATAATACACACAACGTACAAAATAATTTTACATTTGTTTTCATTGATCATATTAGCAATTTTTATTTCTTAACATTCCGAGTAAGAAAGTTAGTTTACATCTGCAGTATATAACTTATTAAAAACATCTATCAAAATAAAGATGTATTTTAAATTAAAATTGAGAACATAAGGTACTGCGCGGCGGTGCTCTGCTCAGGTGACACAAAAAATATATCTTTCCTGTTCCAAAAAAATAATGGACTGTTTTTCGGATTGTACAACGGAACCTTCAGTTGACAGATGTTTAACAGACAACTTTTCGAAATACCTGGGTCTGGGTCCACCACTCCCACATTTATAGATTATAATTTGTCCCCGACCTATTATATGCCCATTAGCAATCTGCGTAGTGCGCATGTAGAGAACGTCGAATAATATCTGTAGCAAATAAAAAGAGCGGCAAAAATAATGAAAGTCTGCATTTGTAATAATTACTTTGCTCTTGATAAAAAACAGTAATTTTAATTTTACAGGTATATCTAAAATTCAAAGACTGAAATTTCAAATTTTTCAATTGCACTTAATTAATATAATATCTTTTCAATTAAAAAAATAATTAACGCGGAAAATTAATTTTATTATTAACATAAATTGAGTAAAATAAATCGCCACTATGTAAATATGTATTTCATTACTAAAATAAATAATACAAATAAATTACACGAATCCATTGTCCATTTGGACACATGGAATCGATCGAAGGTGTCGTTCGAGTATTATGTAAGGTTTTTGTGGGAGAGAGTTGGGTGAAATCTTACGTAAGGTTTCACATCATCTCGAATCCAGAAAAATTAGTTTTAATTGTAAACATCACTTCAAATACAACAGAAAGTTCAAAATTTTAAGTTTTTCATTATGTTAATAACATTTTCATGAGATTTGGTACGAAGGTGCTTTGCGGGTCGCTGATAAACAAATTTGAGATCAAAATTTGGATCCAAGATTGCGACCATGTGTTTGAAAAATTCAATAAATGACCGGATTTTTATCAAAGTCGGTACCAGAGGGGTTTTCGGATTGCTGAACACAAATCTGGGGTAACAATTAAAAAATTCGACATTGTTTATCCAAATCTTTTGAGAACTCGAAACTGTTCGAGTACTAAATGAGTAGAAGACATTTTGTTTGAAAAATTGTGTAAGTGTATAAAAAAATAAAAAAAAGGTAAATCTTAGCAGGATCGACTTTCTTTTACGAATTGGCGGTACTGGATTTGGATATAAGCCTGACACCGGGGCCGGGGGCCGGAGCCGAGACCTGGGCTGAGGAGAAGAAACCATAAGAAGTCGGAAGGGGGGACACTGAGATACTTCCGCCGAGACGTCATGTGTATACGCGTCTTCCGGATCCTGGACCGGAGGAAAAATCATCCTTCTCGTGCTACAAGCAAGAATACTGGAGAACTGGAGATCATCGTGATTCCCACATGAGAGGCGCCGGTGCTCATTCGTAATTCCATCGTGTCCTCTTCCAAGATGAAAGGGAGTTGGAGACACGAAGGGCATAAAAAAAGCACTCGGCAGTCAACAATTTGTAATCTGCTCCTAGTCTTTGGATAAGAATGTGTGTGAAACTGTGAAAGTACACTGGCGTAATATAGAAGGGACTCAAATTTGAAATCCATATTACCAATTTATATTACCAAAACGGTATATATCAAATAAGTGAATTTGACTAGTTATTCAGTGACTTTCATGTAATATTCATGTCATCATAAATCAATCAAAAATTACTCAAATCAATTTTTTGTTGTTCATTTATTGTAAAAGTAATATTATATGTGATTTTAGATGGTAATAATTTATTATTATGTCATATATATTATTTCAATGAAACAATTTTATTTTATGTCAGGCAACACCAAAGAAGACTGCATTTTATTCATCCACGCACTCTGAAAAATTGGATCACTGAACCAAAATAGCAGGCTTTAAATTTTAAAATGTGAGACTTGAGTCGATGAGCTTAATAAGCATGGATTTTCACTGAATAATCAGTAAAGACCCACTTAATATTCACTGAATAATCAGTTAAATTTACTGATTGATGAGTAAAAATTCTAACTGATTGAAATCAGTGACGCACATCTCACTGAATCATATTTAGGGAGTAAGAAATTTTACTGATAAACAGGGAAGTGTCTCACTTATTTAATTATCTTCTTTCAATATTCTGCTGTTTTAATAATCAACATTTCTCCAAGGCGAGTTTTGATATATTTCACTGAGGAGATCCAGAGATACATATTCTCGGTTTGACGCCTCGTAATGTGCATATAAGATTATAGAGAGAAGAGGATCCTTTAGAGATGAAAGAGAATCTCCAAGGCTGGGATAAATGCTATTTTCTCAAGAATTTGTAAGATGATAACGAAAGAGTGTCACGCTGATTCCAAAGCCATTATTAGGCGTGACTGTATCCAAATAGCTTTCATACGCGTTTTTGACTTGCCAGAGCACGGTTTATATTATACGTATCCATATACATATACATGTACATATGCATATACATATTCATATACATATACATAAACATACACATATACATATACATATACATATACATAGAACATATACATATACATATACATATACACATACACATACATATACATATACATATACATATGCATATACATATACATATACATATACATATACATATACATATACATATACA
>JAABKJ010004371.1:0-24455 GCA_011634705.1 Andricus grossulariae
AAAATCATTGGATTTGAAAAAATATTTACATCTAACATGATTTAAAGGATAATATGTTATCTTAGCATTTTTGCCGAAAATCGGTTATTTACGAGGTTATTTCAAACAAACCAAATTAGGTTAAGACTTATCATTTTAAACTAATGTTAATTTTAGTGTTTTTCATACAAAATTGGTATTTTTAATATAAAATCATTGGATTTGAAAAAATATTTACATCTAACATGATTTAAAGGATAATATGTTATCTTAGCATTTTTGCCGACAATCGGTTATTTACGAGGTTATTTCAAACCAAATTAGGTTAAGACTTATAATTTTAAACTAATGTTAATTTTAGTGTTTTTCATACAAAATTGGTATTTTTAATATAAAATAATTAGATTTAAAAAAATATTTACAACACATAAACGATAATATGTTATACTTAGCGTTTATTACCGGAAATTTGTTATTTTCAGGGTTATTTTAAACAAAAAGCATTAATTTAAAAAAAGTTTATTTTAAAGTTAAGATATTAAATTTCATAAATTATTTAAAAAATTGTCCTTGTTTTTATTTTCAATTGTTTTAGATAATAGATACTATAAAATACTTATCAATATCAATCTTATATTTTAATTTAAAAATTGCGTGAAATTACAAAAATAATATTATTCTAGCCATGAGTGCACTCGGTATACTATATCTTTTTCAAATCCTGGAAAGATCCTGAACGTATATTGCAAGAAAGCCAACTCGATAAGAATCTTTTCTCGAAGCTAAAAACCAGGTTAGAGTGAAGGACTTGGAAATTGCAAAACGACACTATTTTCATATTCTAAATAATTAAAATAGAAATACCTTATTCTTATTTATTTTTAATCCATTAATTTTAGTTAAAGATCTTTTAACTCAATTTATTAATTCCCAATTTCTAAATAAGGACAAAGGGTTCATACAATCTGTAAATTGCATTTGCAATCCGAGAACTTTGTTTATGAAACGCTATGCTTTTTGCAAGTTATTTTCGTTGGCGAAGCGGCGGTGGTAAAAAGAGCAACAGATGGATGAGATTTACGAAGCACCGGATAGATGAATTCGAAGGACGCCGAATAAAAGTATCTTGGCTTTTCTCGGCTACTCGGTATTAAAAAAAAAAAAAGAATAAAAAATGATTGATGACTTTGCCAGACGAGTTGTGCCTAAAGAACAAAAGCACCAGTAGAACAACGTTCAAAACGATTTAAAAAGTGGAGTCAGTTAATTCGTTAAGAAAAATAGGGTAAACGATTCCAGTTCTTTTAAAACGAGTTTTCAACCAAGAGAATTGGGCAGTTTGCTCAAGAGTTAAAATTTAATTCAACTTGTCAATGAAATATAACGTAAATCTTTTGCAATAGAAAATTTTAAAATTAAGAATCAGTTTTTTGGCGATTGTAATACTTGAAGGCCAACGGATCAAAATGAAACCCCATCATTACCTGTATGATACAGAAATCAGAACAAGGAAACATAAAAATCATTTTTTTTAACTATGGCTAATATAACCGAATTTAATATAACTAAAAATATATTAGAATAAATTGAAAAAGTTCCAAACTAGAGGGGCACAAAGTAGTTTAAGAGAAAAAAAATTCATTGATTATTGCAACAAATTTTAGAAGAAAAGCGTAAGCGTAAATAATTAAAAAAATAGATGAGGTCATAATTGTTTATTTAAATGCAGTTATTTGAATATTTGAATTTTTTCTTCCGCTTTAGGCAAAAGTTGTAATTAAAAAAAAATAATATGCAAAACCCTTTACAATTCTAATCATGTTTTTATAGGAATTATTTGCTTTATAAATTATACGTACAATTATTTTTAGTTGGTTACTTTTTAAATTAAACAATTTCTTGAATATTTAATAAAAACGTGACAAATAAAATTGTGAAGACCTTTGAAGGAATAGAAAATGATCCTTTGTAAATTAAAATTTACAGAAAATTACTACTTTTTCCTAAAAAGAAAGAAAAAATACACGCATATATATGCAGATAACTACAGTTAAATAAACAATTATGACCAAAACTATTTTTTTTATTATTTACGCTTAGGTTTCTCTTCCAAAAATGGTTGCAATAATTTACATTTGATTTCATAGATCTAATTTAATTTACTTAAACTGTCCCTGTAAATCCAAAAAAGTTAAAAATGACTAAATGAAAAGCAAAAAGTGAGTGACTGAATTAATTAGCAGTCAAATTTCAGTTAAGTTTCTTTTTTCAGTTAGTGAAATTATTTTTACTAATGTTTCAGTTACTTTTTCTACTAAAAATCAGTAAAACTTGACTGACAATTAATTAATTTTAACTGACTGATGAAGCAAGAAGTCTGCCACAATTTGACTAAAAATAAGTTGTAGGGCAGAATCTACTAAAAAAATAATATTTGAATTAATATTTCAAAAAAATCGAAGATGATCGAAAATATGATTTTATATTATTATTTGCTATTGAAACCTGTACATATAACAAATTAACAATATTTTTTGCACACATAGAAAACGTACTTATAGTGAAAAAATCAGATGACTGATTAGTTTATGTGGAATTTTGTGTTATTTGGACAAATATTCAACGAAACCTTAAAGAACTAAAATTTAGTTAAACTAAAAATATTAATTAAAAGAAATTTCTCAAAGGTGAGAGGTTCCAGGTCAGCAATATCAGAGTTTTTATCGGTATGAGCAATTTTCTAAAAAATGGGGAAAATAATAATCTTAGGGTTAGGTAGATAAGATAATATTGTGGTAAAATATTTTTGTACAAATTTAAAAATTGTGGGAGTTACGTCACTTTGAATTTTTTGATGAATTTGTTCGAAAATGCGATATAAATTTTTTATTTGTTCTTTTGAGCTCGTATTGTGTTGCTTACTTTTACACGTGCAAGTTATTCCTTATGATTTCATCTTTTACTTACAAAAAAAAAACTGTAACCTCCTCTGGTTGCCGAGTTTGCACTTTGTAGCTGAAACGTGCACATTCACTCTCCAAGCCAATTATTTAATTTGTTTTTGTATTCAACAATACTTAAACAAATACAGCGGCAACATTTTTCATTTAAGCGATATGATTTCTTTTCATCTCTGAATGAATCTCTTAAATAAAGTCATTGTTAGTTAGAACTAATGAGGAAAGGCCGATAAATAACAAATATTCTATCAACAATTGTTTTCAATTATTATAAACAATTTATCCAAAAAAATTCAACAGTATATCAGTTTATTATAGAAAAAATTACGTTGTCTCAAATCGTTGTAATTTATTATTAGAATGGCATTAGTAAGTAAAAATTTTGATCATTTGAAAATTTATAAACAACTTATGAAGTTATAAACAAATTTTTTAAACTATTTAGTGTCATGGGCAAACCAATTGACATAGTATAAAAGTTAACATTTTGATGAGAATATTTCATTAAAAGATGATTTTTCATTTTATAAAGTTAAATTTTGGATTGTCTAATCAATTTTTTTACTAGCTACAAGCACCATTCGATCCTACGAGAAAAATTATAGAGTTCATGTGTTACATCAATTTTTTCTCAACCCTATACGCATTTAATTATACTACAATAACAAATAGGGTTGAGAACAAAATTATCTAACACATGGACCCTATGTAATTTTTCCTTTGAATCAAATGCTACTAGCTTTTCTGTAATAGACATTATTAACAAATTTTTTAAACAATCAAAAATTTTAATTAATTTTTTATTCAAAAGTTCCCGTTACAACTTTATAAGTTGTTCATAAATGTTTAAATTATGCAAATTTTCCGTTTCTTATACCATGCTAATAATAAATTACAACGACTTTGAGACAGAATATTTTCTTTTAACAAAAAACTGATAAACTGAAGTATTTATTAAAATAAATTGTTTATGATAATAAGATACAATTTTTAATAAAATATTTGTGATTTTTAAGTCTGACTAAATTAGTTCTGACTGACAATAACATTATTTAAGGGATTCTTTCAAAGTTAACAAATCTTATCGTTGAAATGAACAATTTTGCCGCTGTATTTTTTTAAGTATTGTTCAAGACAAAAAGAAATAAAAAAATTGGCTTTCTTACGTATGGGAGGGACTCAATGCAGAGTAATTTTTTTAAATCTTAAGTCCATTAAGAAATGTATTCTAGACAAATTTGTAATAAATGAAAGATCAAATCATAAAGAATAACTAGTAGAGGAAAACGCAAAAAAATAAGAGTTGAAAACAAAAAATCAAAATAAAAAATTTGTTGACATTTTTTTACTCGAAATTGTGAATTTTTATGCTTTATTTTAATAGAAAAGACGACTACTGAATTCTACCTATAAATTTCATTAAAATCAGCTAAAAACTTTCCAGGATATCGCATTTTCGAAAAAAATTAATTTAAAAAATTCAAAGTGACGTAACTCCCACAATTTAGAAAATACAAAAATATTTTACTAGAATATCTTACCTACCTAACATTATTATTTCCCCGAGTTTCAAGAAAATTGCTCATATCGATAACAACTCTAATATTTCTGACCTGGAACCCCTCAGGGAGCAATATTAATTAAGTATCCCGCAGTGTTTGACCGCAACGCGTTACCCGGAACGTTACATTTTTTTTAATAACGTTAACGCTTTACAATTTTTGGAAAACTAATTCATATATTGAATTAGAATCAAATATTTTTGTTTATATGAAAATTGGCTTCGAGTGAAAAAAAAAATTGATGTACTAAAAAATTTTAATTTTTTGGAAACTTTCTTTTGGACAAGAAGAAAACAATTTAAATATTTGCATATGTTTCAATCCCATTTTTTTACTTTTCTTATTAAAATTAAAATAATATGTTTACAAAGCTTAATGCAAATATTATTATTATTTTAACTTTGTAAACACAATGTAATGGCCAAATCGAGAAAATAATGAAATTAATTATTAAAAAAGCGCATTCCAAATCTGAAAAGATTTTTAATAGTTTGATCCATGCTTACTGAAGAAATAAGCAGACATTTCAATTTTTGCTAAACAAATGGAAATTAGGCGACTCGTATATTGCCGAATTAAAAAAAAAATGCCCACGTCTATTTTTCAACAAATCACAATTCTTTTCTTTAAAAATATATAATTTTGACCCAATTTAAATATTTTATTATATTTTCGGATTCTGGCGGGATTTACCGTCATCTTTCGAAATACATTGGAGAATTTTAAAAACGTTAAAAGTTAAGGAGATGGCGACCATTTTTGTTTGGAAATATAAAAAATAAATTAAAAAAAAACCTGCATTTATATTTTTTGCCAAAGTTGTTAAATCTGTCCTCCTATAAGGAAAATATCTTGAAAGTTGTATGTGAGCCAAACCATTTTTGTTCATAAACCCAAATTTCTGCATTTTGCTTAGAAACGACGAAACACACCAAAAAAATTTTAGGAAAAAAGTTTACATATCTAGAAAATTTCTTCAAAAAATGCCTTTACAAAAAAAAATCGACAATTATATTTTCAGAAAGAACAAAATTCTATCAGCACAAAAAATGGTTTCGTCCAAAAATGGTGAGAGTTTTCAAAAAATCTTCACTTCATAAACATTTTTTTTCTCAAATCGAAAAAATTTGTGTTGCCTAATTTCCTGAGACTCCATTTTTATTGTTAAAATATTTCGTTTGAGTGATCAATTTTTGGCAAAATTAGTTGTATTAAAAGAAAAAGAAATTCTGAACAAATTTTGTTTAGAATTAACAATAGTATAAATTAAACAGTTTAGATATTAATAATGTAAAATTCTTTAATAAATAATATCAATTAAAATATAATTGTTAGGTTGGAAAACACTTTCAAATAAAGAAAACTAACCAAACCTTATGGGAATTGAAAATTCCGTATAAAAAATTAAATAAATAAAAATAACGCTAAGGTAACGTGTTACATTTTTTGGTAACGGTAACGTGTTACATTTTTTGGTAACGGTAACGCGTTACTGTTCACGGGTAACGTGTCAAACACTGGTATCCCGCGATATTAAGGCGGCACTGATCGTATTATTTTGACATGACTCCATGTGCGTTACCACGTGACGTTTGAGGCTGAATCGTGTGCTCAGGTGCTAATGTGACGCGCACTTGTATGAAGTTCCAATTTTGAATTCACAGTCGATGTAAAACAATGGTCACTTGATATCCATAATTAAAATCGTGCATGAATGGAACTGCACGGGCGACGTGTCGAACTCGCGTGCTCGTCATTGACATTAGAAGAAGCGTATTTACATATTAAAAGCATGCTTTATTAGCCGCCTACCTTTAACTGAAAAAAGCGACAAGCTTGTGCTTTACACTCCGACTCCTTCTTCGTCGGCTGCCGGCGCGCGACTAATTCGCTCTCGCAGCCGCAGCCGGCCTAGATATATACGAGCTATTTTTAGCCGCTGGCGTCACTCGCGCGCAACGCGATTGGCTGTCCGTGACGTGACGCCGATTTGGGATTGGCTGATTGCGAATATAACGGTTCGGATCGCTGGGTGCGACTTCACATTTGTTGACATCAAACTGTCAGGCGACGCGCGCTCCCAGACGCCGGTGTTCCCTCATTGTAGTACGCTGGGATATTTTCGAAATTAAAAATCCAATATACAGATAGTGCAAATTGAATTTTGAATTTTGTTACTATACTGATTTTGCTCGAGGAACAACCGATTCTGAAGGCCGCTGGCGGAGGAGTCTCGAGAGATCACTATCTCTCAGCTGATTCGTTTCGTGGCGTGCGGCTGCGCATGCGCGTGAAATACGAAAAGTATGGGCGTCGTATTCGATTTGACTATTAATCAAACTTCATGACGTAAATGAATTTAAAAAACGAAAAGACAGAAAATGCAGCATGCGTGTTTTCAAAGAGTGTAGACTCAGATTCATTATTAAAGGCATCAAACTGTCTGTTATTTATCATAGCTATATTCTGAATATATTTTTAAATTACGGTAGAGTAAGATAGACTTTGTTATGGGCAACATAAATATTTAGAATTTATGTTCAAAATTCTCCGCTATATTTTATAGATAACTACGCACTATTTCAAATGACTTTTTTCCAAATAAAACGTTCTTGAAAATAATGCAACAAAAAAAAAACACTATTCTTGGAGACTGGATTTTGTACTGTTTCATGTAGCTCGGTGTTCAGGTTATTTTTTTAAAAATCCAATAAATTAAGTACGTAATCAAAAAAGATTAATTTTCCACCAAATAGTTGAATTATTAACAACAACAAATATTTTCTAGCAAAAAAAAAAAAAAAGAATTTTGTTTTTAAACTACGAATTTTCTACAAAACAATTAAATTTAAAAAAAAAGAGATGAATTTCTAACCAGACTGTTCAACTGAAAAAAATGAGCTTTCAATAAAAAATAGTTGAATTTTCTCATTGAATTCTAATAATTCATTTCGCATTTAATTGGAAAATAAGAAAAAGGGGGAAAACTGTGAAGCCTGAGATAAATAAATAGGTTTTTAACAATAATTTATACACTAAATAATGATAGTTTAAATAAATATTGAAGTTCATTTTTATTACTATTGAAATATTAGGTTAAAAATCCGGAAATTTTGCTTAGAAAATGAAGTAGTGACGTAGCCAGGATTTGATCAAGGGAAGAGTTTGAAAGGCTGGCCAGACAGTACTTTACTACTTACAGGGTAACATTAGGGTAATGTAAGACATGCAATTTATAAATGTCATATTTGTCATCCTTGTGGGAAAAATGATTTTAAAATCGTGAAAATTGTACATTTTCACCAAAATTCATTCAACTTTAGTCACATGTTTTTAATTATCCATAAATTAAAACCACATTAAAGTCATTCGGTTCTCTATAAAAGCACACATATTTTTTGACCGATTAAAGAATAATATAGGGTTTGAAACGAAACAAAAGATTATTATATGATTCATATTAACAAATTTAATTTTTAAATTTTTATTTAATATTGTTCTTAGTCTAATAATAATACATATACATATAGTATTTCACATTCAAATGTTTTTTATTAAGTACTGTCAATAATGCAGCATTCGCTATTCGGTTAGTTTAGTGTTTAGTCTTAGATATTTATCTACAAAAGAATGTTTAAACTTGCAAGGAAACTGAACACTTTTCTGTTTTTGTATGGAATTTATTTATTTAAACATAGAGAGAAAAAAAAACAGAGAAACTCATTTGTCAAAATGGGAACTCATTTCATTTTATGTGTACCTATTAGTCTAAATTACCTACTGTTTATACTTTTCTTTAATTTGAAATTAGTGAGAAATTTAAGTTTAGCTGTACAATTTCAAAGTGCTACCGTGCCTACCGTTAAGGTATTTTTTTCAGCTCGTTCAAGACTAATGTTAAACAAAATTCTGTAATACTAGCCCTAGCGCTATACTTGACCGGTTCATTTTTCAGAAAATTCCGTAATAATAGCCAATGCCTAAAAATCGGTCTTTTTCGTTAAATCCAACTGTTTGTTATTTAAACTGAAAATCTATTACTTTCTTAAAGATTCATTTTTGTTTTTGTTGAAGATTCATAAGTTTAGTTGGAAATTACTCTCTTTGGCTGAAAATTGAACTACTTTCTTGAAGATTCATTTTTTTATCTAAAAATTTAACTATTGTATGGAAAATTCACCTCTTTGGTTGAAAATTTAACTGCTTTGATTAAAAATTCATTTTTTTAACTGCAAATTTAGCTATTATTAATTCATTAAAATACCAACTATTACATTTTTATTTGAGAATTCACCTTTTTTGAATGAGAATTCAATCACTTTTTTCAAATTTGATCTACTTTGTTAATTCATAAGAAACCAATCAGATTTTACTAAACCCCCTCACCGAAAATCGTCTCACATTATTTTTGGATGACCTCTAAATACCAAATAATTACACTTTTAACCAAAAACAGGAATTTTACGTCGAGAAGATTAATTTTCTATTGAAAACGATGAATTTTCAACAACAAAAATTAATTTTCAAAGAAGAATATAAATATTCGACCAAAACGATGAATTTTCAAAAAGATACATAAATTTTCACCAACAACAAAATAATTGAATTGTTGAATTTTCTACAAAGTAGGTTCATTTTCAACCAAATTATTGAACATGTGAACAAAAACATAAATTTTTAACCGAAAAGATTAATTTACTATTGAAAATGAGGAATTTTGAGCAAAAATACGTACATTTTCAATCAAATACATGAATTTTCAAAGAAATAGTTGAATTAAAAAAAAATTTGAACTAAATAGTTGGATTTTCAAATAAAAAAGATAAATTTTCAACAAAAACTAGTTGAATATTTAACCAAGGAGATGAATTGTCGACTAAAATAGTGGATCTTCAAACAAAAAATGAATGTTTAACAAAGTTGTTCAACTTTTAACCAATTAGTTGAATTTTCAACAACAAAAATGAATTTTCAACCAAAAAGATGAATTTTCAATCAAAAGGATTAATTTTCTGACAAAAAGACAAAATTCGAACAAAACACTTGAATTTTCAACCAAATAATGAAATTTTTAACCAAAGAACAAAAATTTGCAACCAAAAATGGAATGGTTAAATTTTCAATTAAAAAAAATAATTTTGACACAAAAAAAACGTTTTGTGGTTGATTCTGAACCAATCTATTCAGATTATTACAATTTACAAATAGGAAAAGAAACAATATACGTATTGTAAAAAAATCATACATTTCGAAAAATTCTAATATTTAAAACATCAAGTGTACAAAATTTAAATAATAAAGATTTCTTTCAAGAAATTAATTTTGGTGCATAAAATTATTCATAAATAAGTTAATTTCATTTCGATCTTAAATTAAAAAAAAAACGAAATTTCAACAATAAAGTTAAATTTTCAACCAAAGAAATGAATTTGCTACCAAAATAGTTGAATTTTCATCCCAAAAAGACGAAGCTTCAACAAGACGATGGTTAATTTTTCATATTAATTTTTAGTTTTGTGGCTTTGGGGTCCGTAAATCTCGAAGAAGATTTAGATTTCCACCAGATCTTGCGGCTCCATATATGGGCACTCTTCAATGATTTATTCTAGAAAGTTACATATTTGGTATTAGTTTATGGTCCATTTTAGTGCGTTTTTTCCACGAAGATAATTCTTTGTGCGTCGACTTTTTTTTAATATAGAAAATAAATTCTTGTTCTACATAACTAACAAATGGATAACGGTGGATTAGAAATGGATTACTCCAGAATACAAGTGCAGGCCTCACAGTCCTTATGGAATAAAATATAGGGACTAAAGTGTACTTTTTGTTATGCTCATAGGATGTACTTTTTCACGCTCCAAGGGTAACAAATTCAAAATAAATGCATAAGACTCAAAACAATTAATGTTAAATTTAAAAGAATTCAAATGAGTTGGAAAAAATTTTAAAAATCAAAAGAAAATCCATTGATTTCCGTAACATTGGAATGAATTTAAAGTAATTTAAGCTACACGAGAAGAATTCGATGGCATTCTAAAAAAATGAACGTGAATTTAAAAAAAATTCAAAGCAATTGAAAACAATTGAAAAATATGAAAAACTTCAGTGAATTCAGTAAGTTTGAAACGAGCTTAGAAAAATTCAAGGGAATTCAAAAGAATTTAATGAAATACCTAAGAATTTAAGGTGATGTTAAAAGAATTTAGGATCAATTGAATAAAAACTTTAAAAAATCAATTGAATTAAATCTTCAAATCTTTGAAGCCTTACTAATTTCTAACCAAGAAAATGACTAATGACTATAAAACAATTCAAAAGAGTTCAAATGAATTGGAAAAAATGTTGAAAATCGAAAAACTTACATTCATTACAATTAAATTTAATTCGATAACATTCATAAAACATCAAACTGAATTTAAAAAACAATCAAGTGAATTCGAAACAATTCAAAAATATAAAAAAAATCCTTGAATTGAGTAAGTTTGAAATAAGTTTAGAAAAATTAAAGAGAATTTGAACGAATTTGATTCTTTAAGATAAATTAAAGAAAAACTGTTTAAAAATCCATTGAATTGAGTAAAATTGAGTGGATTTAGAAGAATTCCAAATGAAATCCTCGGAAATTTTGTAAAAACCCTTGATATCTTCTAAAATATCCTATAACCTTACAGGTCCTGTAAAACTCCATCCGAAATTCTTTAAAACTGCATGGGAATTTTTTTGAATCCCATAAATTCATTAAAATCTTTGAAAATCCCTTGAGAATGTTTAAATCTTTTGAAAATGCCTTGGAATTTTCTAAACAGCCCTAAAATATTTCAAAGTCTTTCAAAATATTTCAAATCTTTTCAAATATGTTGAAATCCTTTCAAATTTTTTAAAGCTCTTGAAAATGTTAAGGTATTTGAAAAAATAACATTAAGTTATTTGCAATCCTCTGATCATTTTGTCAACTAATCCTTATATCAATTAAATAAAAACTTTTGAAAATTAAATATAATTTCAAATCTCTTCAAATCTTTGAAACCCTACGAAATACCTCACTTCTCGTGAATACATTCTTTAAAATCCACTAAAATATTATAAAATCCCGTAACATTCTACAAAATCTGATGATGTTTCATGAAATCTTCACGTTAATTTTTTTTAAATATCTTAAAACCTTATAGGTCCTGTAAAATCGTTCAATATCTGCCGAAATTCTAGAAAATTCTGTATCCTAAAATATTGCAACCGCTTTGAAATCCCTTGAAACTTTAAAACGCTCTTGAAAATTCTTTAGAATCTGTAAAAATACCCTAAAATCTTACAAATCCCTTCAGATTATTGAAATCTATTACAAATTTTTCGGAATCTTTAAAAATACCTTGAAATATTTTATAATAATTCAAGACAATTCAGACATAGGTATAGAATACATATTATTGATTATTGTGATTAACGTTAGATGATATCTTTGCTGTTTTCTTGAAAGGTATCGTTATTAATTGACCCAAGTATCAAAAATAAATACTATCGACCCTAATGCCAATTGAAAATCTTCTTTACAGTATTGTGATTAACCTTTGATTTATTTATTGAAAGAAAAGTGACTGTAGTGATTTTATCTTAAAAAAGACTGTGTGGCAGCTCTGATTATTCTTTACAGTTATTACTTACAGAAAATCCCTGATTTCTGGTATTTTTGCTCAAAATCCCTAACGCTTGGAGGCTTCGATCATATATTATAAATTTTTTTAAGGTTCCATTATGGGCTGACAATAGGATACTATAGGGATCGAAACTTGAAAATAGGGTTCAAAAATCGTTTACAATCACTGAAAAAAATGGTTTAGCTGTCCCAGCTAAACGTTTAGCTGGATTTCATATTCTAAGAAAATATAGCTGTGTTATCCAAATTTCTAGATGGGTTATCTATATCGTGCACATAATACATTACACGTTTTTCTTTTGTTTGAAGCGTGTTATCCCTTCTCGATTCAAGGCATTTTTATTCTCATATTCATTTAAACAAAGGAAAAACGTGTTATGTATTATTTTTTCGGCGAATTGCATTTTCGGTAAATTGTTTTTTAAAATTGTTTTTTTAAAGCCGATTTGAATATACCTATGTTTAAGTGAAATGTGCATGACGCCAGTTACAGTGACAAGTGTACCTTGAAGTTACAATACTTTCATATTGAAATTTAAGAATATTTCATTGGAATTTAAAAACCGCACTGTTAGAAATTTCTATAGCGATTTTACTATAAATGTAATGGAAGCAATATGCATATACGTGTAGTAAATTTAATATACCATCATCTTGTAGAATTAATATACATTAGGGTGACCAGAAAAAAAAACACTTTTGGTTTTCTCAGGAGCGAAAGGCAAATAACGGTAGTGTATGCGATTGTAGAAGCTAGGTTTTTAAAAAATTTTAAATAATATTTAGAGGTGCCCCATCGTCTTTGAAGTTCTTATGTAATTACCATTTGCAAAACCAAATTTTTTTTCATTTAAGATTCTAACCACGAAGATATCCACTTTTTAATTTGAACTTTTAATATGTTGTCTTTCAGGTCCTCAGAATACACATAAAAGCATTTTTTCAATGAAAATTTCATAAAAAATATTAATTACGGTTGCTTGAAGAGTACCATTTTCACTGTTTTCTACTGTTTTCAAAGCCTAATAACGGCCATAATAATTTATATCTTATACTGAAATTTTAAGAATATTTTCCTCGAAGGTTGAAGATCACATTTTCTGGAAAAGCAGATTAGGAAAAATATAAATAAGCCTGCAATAATGAAAAGAAATCTGAGTAAATTTTTGAAATTTGATAGGTCTACGACTTAAGCTTTTCTATTTTCGGGGAGGAGCGCTCATCGCATAAACTACCGTTATTGCCTTTCGCTCCTAAGAAAACCAAAAGTGTTTTTTTTCTGGTTACCCTGGTGTCCCCTTTTCCTTTCTTTTCCATTTTCTCTTCTAGGTCTGCTAACAATATGCGAAACAACAACGGGTTTAGCGGGCACCCTTGCCTGAGACCCCTCCCTGTCCAGAACTCCTCTGCTTTCTGTTCCCTGATTCTCACACTTGTCTTCGTATCCGTAAAGACCTCTTTTATCTTGTCAATCAGCTCTTCATCCATCCCCTTTCTTTCATTGCCTTCCATAAAACTTTGCTATTCACCGAGTCGAAATCTGCCTTAAAATCTACGAAAAGAGCGACCAGTTTTCCTTTTTTCTATCCCAGTTTCTTGTTGACAAGATAATTCAGAACGCAAATATCATGCACTCTCCCCATCCCCTTCCTGAATTCTTTTTGATTGTGTGGAATACTTTCTTTCTCTTCTACCTGTTCTTCTAATATCTTCCCGAGTACCTCCGCGTATATTTTATACGTTACTGACATGAGAGTGATTCCTCTATAATCCTCCACTTTTCTACCCCCTCCTTTCTTTAATAAAGAAACTACCAAACCTGTTCTCCACTCCTTCGGCTATCCTTCCCCTTTTCATATTCTATTTCATACTTCCCAAATCTCTTCTCTAAGCCTTCTTCCGCCCAATTTCAATGCTTCTCCATCCCATCCTCTCCTGTCTCCTTGTTCTTTTTTAACTTCTCAATTACTTCATTCACCTTCTCTCTGGTCACCTCATTCCCACCTTCCATCGCTCCCTGCTTGATATTTCTACCTTCCGCCCTCACCTTGCTATCCACCCCTCCTAGCAATTTCTTAAAATATACCGTCCATTCATCCATACTTATCTCTTCATTGATTCCTTTCCATCTACTCCTTTCTCAATTATCCACCTCCCATTCTCTCCCTTCCTTTATTGCTTTCCCTACCTCCTTCATGTACCTCGCCATCTCGACCTGTCGTTTTACATTCAGTAATTTCTTGTGTTCCCTTTTTCTTTTATGATACTCCTTTCTATTTATCTCTTCTCTTCTCCAATTCTTTAACGATAACTGCATACGCTCTTTACTCTCTGAACATTCCACATTCCTCTCTTCCCCTTTATTTCTTCCTTACTCGGCCTAATTTCTTCCACTATCTTCTCTACCCGTCCCTTCATCTTATACAACATCCCACCTATTATTACGAAAAATATTAATTTGCATTGAAATCAAAATATCTCTAAGTTCATAAAAATAGGCAGTAGACTAGTACAGGTAGAAGACACCTTTTAATTCTCATTGATAGTCCCAATAACTTGAGTTCAAGGCAATAAAATAGGCAGGTAAGTACCTTGCCCAGTTCTGCATAAACCACTTCCAGTAACAAAGGTGCCGTGCAAAAGTTAACGTTTCCTTGGACAGTCGACAATTTTATGAATTCTGATCGATTTTCTAACCGAAAACTATGAAAGCATAGTTTCGCCTCTATATATTATTTAAAAATTATATTTAAAAATTGGCAATTGGTTCTTCAGTATGAGGAACATATTTCCAGTTACAAATAATAAAAAATCAAAATTCTGTAATTTTGGGCCACCTTAATGAGTCCCCTAACGTCTATCTGAGAAGGGCTCATGTTGTCGGTATGGAGCATCGTATATTGGCATATCGACGCCTCCATTCCATACCACTTCAAGTCGCGTTTGGTTGGTGTATAACTTCAGGTCCTGTGTATGAGCATAGTACCCGAAGTTATACAGCAACCAAACGCGACGTACAATGGTATGGAATGGAGGCGAATATTAATCAGAATAAATTCCTGACATTTTGAACCCAAAGAGACCTCCAAGAGCCCCCTTATGTTTGCCAAGCAAACTTACTTAGGTTACATATGGTTCGTTGTACCATGAATTTGAAGGATTTTGTGCCCTTTTAGGGACACTATTGTATTCTGCTAAACAAAATAGCTCGAAAAGGCATTTGCGTCCTAAGCGAGAATTTTACAGGTCCTCCGGCTGTTTACAGGTGGGTAAACCCTTGTTCTCTGCTCGCGCACATGGCCGAGTAGAGACAAACATTATGACTGAACGCATGGACGATAATGAGTTCAGCGATCCCGATAACATGCAAAAGTTAGGATGATAAATTAGACTACAAAATCGTGAACGATTCTTTTAAATACTCTCTTGGGAAATGTCGCTTAGACCAGAAATCCTCTAGAGATTCACTAGGGAGAGTTGAGAAAAAAACTCACACAAGCTCACACAGACTTGTCACTGCACTCTGGGTAAACCTAATCTCAATAACTAAAGTAGTGCTAATCAAAACCAAAACGAAAACCTTAATCAAAACAAAAAACGAAGGGACAATTAGATTTAAGATCCCAATGACCAGCATAATAAAAAAAAACGAAAAATAAAATAACTTGTGATGATAATAACGGATCCATCATAGTAAAAGAGGCTGACAATCTTTAGACGAGAAATCTTCTCACTTTTTGTCAGTTAGTAATGTATTAAACAACAAAATTCCGGGTGTTATCAAAATGATCACAAAAGATTGTAAATCTAGACCTTCGGTCGAGTGCTGTAACGGCACAAATGCAACAGAAACGTTTTACAAACATGTACAATGCTGCTTTGTTAAGAATACAAATAAAGGTTTCCAACTACTGAAGTCGGTCGTTTTGACCTTTTGAAGTTCAGGAGATACCCGCTGTTGTGCTTCCCTATCAAGTACAGATAAGGGTCATGATAAATCTTGCACATGATTAGAAGGCTGATGTTAACTACCTCATCAATTCCTCATCTAGCTGATATAGAATTGAATTCTCCATTTAGAAGAAATTTAAATGGTGGAAGCAATATCCCTGAGGTCCCTTAGAATCACATTCTTAACAAACTCTAAGTTCGACCCAGAAACTCCATTCTGGTCACACACACACATAAAAACATACACAAACAAGCGCACAGAGACACATTGTGGTTGTTATATATAATTAAAAAAAAGAGTTAAACAACGACCGCAGGGTTCGACTTGGAGCAACTGCCATCTAAAAATGACACCGGCTCTCGGTAGAACCGTAATAAATCACACCTATGCTATGGCCACGTCTCACGACCGTGAGATGGATGAACGCAGGGCATCCATCTCGAAATGCCCTGGCATATTTTTGGCACGCGGGTAGGGCTTCAAGGTTACGAACCAGTGAAAGTTTCGCACCTCCGAGAGCACCGATCACAAAGACAATTACTTTAACCCAAAATTTTGGGAAAAGTCGGTGCAGATCTCTTTTAAGTTGTTGATACCTCTCCTCCTTTTCCTTCTCCTTGGTAGTGATGTAGTAGACCGAGCTGTCCGAAAATTGTAGTTCCAGAAAATTTGGCACTTCTCGTTTTGGACAATTTACTCTATCTCCCTCGGAGCGTTCGGCAGGGCAGGGTCGCGGCCAACGCCGTAAGAGCGACAAAGATGGTAATGAAGCACTCTTAGAGCCGCATTAAATGCTTTTTCGCCTATTCGGCAGTGATTGATGAACATTCCTCCTCAGATGTTATGAGGTTATCACAAAACTCCTTGAAGCAGATGATATTATCAGTATCTTCTTTTAACTCCAGTGTTTTCTCAAATCCACCCAAACCCTCGTTGGTCTTGCGTGGATTTTTACAGAACCAGGGAGATCGCTGAAGAAGCGCGATGGGTCAGCGAGAAACTGATTATCGCGCGTGGATAGTGCCACGCGGCTGCACAAAAATTAATATCTCCGGAAGTTACAGTGTCCATCAATTTTTATTTCTTAAATCGACGCAAAAAAATATAAAAAATTGAAATATTCATATTAAAAAAATAAATAAACAAAGAATATGCGTTTTATTTTTGAATTTCATCATAAAGCCCTATTAAGTTAGTGATACACCTACAAAATTCATTAAAATTCAATTAGTGGTTTGGGAGATATAGTTTACAAAAAGTCGGGTCTCAAAATTCAAAATTCTCTAACTCCAGAAATTTCGACATTTTTTTAAGTGTTCACATTGTATATAAAACTTGCAATAAAAGCAAATAAAAGAAGAAAATTGAATTTTTTTGAGTAAAGAAATATTGAGCTCGTTTCTTGTAGATCTGACTTGCGCATGTACAAAGTTTCTATATACATCAATTCGCCAAAAAAATACATGTTCAAATTACAAAATTTACCAAATTCTATATTTATCAAGTAGACAAATAAATAAATTTCTAATTATTAACTTACCAAATTTGAAAACGTATTATTCCAAAAATTGATATTTTGAACATTTATTTAACAATTCTCAATTTATCAAGTAGACCAATCAATCAATTTCAAATAACTCACTATACCATATTTGAAATCTTAATATTCAAAATTGGGTTCATTGCAAATTTATTTCTAAATAACAGATTTATCGATTGAAACAAAAAATAAATACCAAACTTACCAAATTTGAACTACTAATACATATTACAAAAATTTGATTCTTTGCAAATTTATTTCGGTATTCTAAATTTATCAAGTGGAGAAATTAATAAATTAAAAAATTATCTTTTTTGTCAAATTTGAAAAAGAAATATTTGTGGAAACTAAGATAAAGGTGAAGATTGGAGAAAAGAAAGGAGAGGAATTCTGGACAGGGAGGGGGCTCAGGCAAGGGTGACCGTTAAGCTCACTTCTATATAGTGTTTTTCTAGAAGAATTAGAGGAGAACATGGGGAGGAAAGGGAAAGGCGGGACAACATTATGAACAGGCAAAGGGTTTTTACTAGCATATGCAGATGACGTAGTGCTACTAGCGGATGGTGAAAGAGGGGTGAATCTGATGATTAGAGTAGTACTCGTATGTGAGTGTAAAGGGTCTAACAGTGAACGTGAATAAGACTAAGATTATGGGTTTCAGAAATAAAAAGCATAGAGTAGAATATGAATGGAAGATTGTTGATGACTTTTGCTACCTAGGATTTTGGTTTAAAGCGAGAAGAGGAAACGAGCTGCAGATGAGAAAGAGATTAAAGTGCGCGAGTGAAGTGATGGGACAAGTACGGGGTATAGGTAAACGAAGGTTCAAGAGCGACTGGAGGATGTCAGTATCGTTTAAAAAAGTATTAGCATGTAATTATTAAAATATCGTAATGTTTATATTGAGGAACAAGAACAAACGAAATCTAAGCCATTCATTATAGATGACTTTACATTAAGATACCGTCCAGGTCAAATGGGCTGAAATTGCAATATAATATAGTTCAAAGCCTCCTGATCAAAAAATCCTAATGGGTACCGGTCCAAACAATCAAAAGTTTCCGAGATAGGTGGGGTTGAATGTGAAGAATATTATCTCAAGCGAATCTAATGTCCCACTTAAAACTTGAAGATCAGGTGCAGATTTTTTAATAAAATGTGATCAGTACAATCACTGGCATCAATAGAAACACTGATAAGACCAGTCCAGCCAATAGGAGCAACAAAATGGCGCTGTCCCGGCAATAATAGGCGAAATCACGGCAACGTAATATCAGAAGGCTTTGAACTATATTATATTGCAAAATCAGCCCATTTTACAGGGGCAGGATTTTAATGTAAAGTCATCTATAATGAATTGCTTAGATTTCATTTGTTCTTGTTCCCCAATATAGACATTCCAATATTTTAATCATTAATTATTATTTTTGGAGCACTAAATGTGCAAAAGTGTCAGAATGCAATTCTTCGTCGTGGTAATCTCAATCATCCTATCAAGAGATACAAGATAATACTCGTAAATGTGTAAATTGCAATCGAAGTATTAACGCGAAAATACGTAATGTACAACAGAATGAAGAATGTTTAAGACTAAATGTATTTAAGCAGAAGAGGCATGGTTCTTGCATATTTTGCAATCGGTTGGAAGATTTTGTAAGAATTTCTGGCGAGTGCAGGGTTAATATTTTTATTACAAAAAATATCTACGTCCCTGAATCAGTTCGCTGCAGTTTTCACCATTCAGGTTCTGATGGCTTTATACTGCATATTTTGTTGAACGATTTACAATTCGTAAATAGGCCTTATAGCTTATTCGGCACAGAACTACAGAATTTCTTACAGAGTTTACGTTAATCATCCAGAATTGATGAGTCTGATTTTCACAATGAAGGAAGCTTTTCAGAAGATGAATTCAGAGCCATTAGTCCAATAACACGTGATCAGTTTAGAGAGCTGTACACATTTTGTGATCCTGTGCCTGAACCTAGTGGTAAAGTTCGTTATGTGAGAAAAAAAGATCTCCTAACATTTTGATGTAAAATGCGTCAAAACTTATCCGATGATTTTTTTAAAAGTCATTTTTCGATTTGGTAGCAGGCAAGCTGTTAGTCTGACTATTGCTACCGTGCGAAGATCACCGTGCTCCAGATGGATATATAATAGATATCCATGGCCCTTATTTCTCTTACTCTAGAAATAATGATGCGTCAATGCTTGAAAGCGAATTTCAGATGGATGGTGCAAGTCTTCGAGAATGGTTTAAAAATGGGTTCAACGACAACTTAATATTCAAACTCAATAAATATCGAGAGCCAATCTTTATGGAGGGAGCAACTTCTGAAGTAGCGGAAAGTATGTTAGAAAAGTATCGTAAACTTAATGTAATTCAAGCTAGAGTTGAAATGAACAACCATCACACGAGAAATGCACGGCGGGCTCAATTAAATGAAAATCATGTACCCTACTTTCCAAGACTCGATTTCAATTATTTGATGGACCTGACAATGGGAATATATCAACTAAATCTTGCATCTGATTACATACAAGACAAACTTCGAAGAGAACAGGCTGAACAATTTCGAATAGATGAACTATTGGATGAACGTGAACTCTTCAGAGTTCGAATGTATTTCCGATTCAGAAATGTTACCAAATACCAACTATAGATAGCATACCTTGAAGAAGACTGTAACAGGCAAGAGAATAAGGGCTTTGCAGATGAAGAACATAATGAACCTATCTCAGCATATTACTGCACATGTAAAACCGGAGCTAGAGCACTTAGTTCATGTGCCCACATTGCGAGCATATTATGTTATTTATGGTATGCACGACATCAGCCATAGCGGATCAAATATCCTATAACAGCATTGCTTGAAAACGTCATTGAAGCTGGTCACAGGCATTAAAAAGCCAAGGCGCATTGCGAAACCAGCTTGCATAAAAAGCCCAGCGTAGATAGGCATAATGTCTTGCTTTGTTGGTTGGACTGATCTATAGTCTTTTCTTAATTGGCTGGACTAATAACAATACTTGCTTCTATTGATTAGACTGATCTACAGTCTTGTCTTAACTGGCTGGGCTAATAACATGTCTTGCCTCTGTTGCTTAGACAGATCTATAGTCTTGTCTTAACTGGTTGGGTTAATATCATGTATTACCTTTGTTGGTTGGACTGATTTATAGTCTTAACTGGCTGGACTACCAAAGTGTCTTGCCTTTTTTGGTTGGACTGATCTAATCTTGTCTTAACTGGTTGGACTAATAACATGTCTTGTCTTCGTTGGTTGGACTGATCTATAATCTTGTCTTAACTGGCTGTACTACCAAAGTGCCTTGTCTTTATTGGTTGGACTGATCGATAATTTTGTCTCAACTAGCTGGCCTACAAAAGTGTCTTGCCTTTGTTGGTTGAACTGATCTATAATCTTCTCTTAACTGGCTGCACTACTAGCATGTCTTGCCTTTGTTGTTTGGGCTGATCTGTAGTCTTGTCTTAATTGGCTGAACTACCAAAGAGTCTTGCCTTTGTCGGTTGGACTGATCTATTATCTTGTCTTAATTAATTGAACTAATAAATATATTTGGTAGTCCAGAATGTCTTTTGCCTTGATTATTTTGACAATTCTTCACATCAATGGGACTTCACAGTCCCATTACATTGACTTTAGTGGTTGGACTGGCTTCTCCTTTGATAATTGGACTGATCTACAGTCTTGTATTCATTGACTGAACTGTCTTCTACCTTCCATAGTTCGAACAGTATTTACATTGACAGGACAGCCCCATGATTTAACCTATTTTTGTCAGGAGAGCGCAATTTAGTTGCCCTTATTAGCTGGACTGGTCTTGCAAGTGTTTCCAGTGTTGTCAGTGATTATCCTGATCACATTAGGATTTTTTTAACAGAAGGCCTTGATCTATATTATATTTGCAATGAACCCAATTTTTAAATATTAGAATTTCAAATTTGGTACAGTGTGTATAAATTTGGCGTGCGACTTGCGGCTGCTGACGACTGTCCCACATGTCATATGTTGTCTTTGTTTTCGTCGTCGCCGTCGTTTGTACTTCTCAATATGTAGCTTTTTGTACGCGTTTTACTGTAATCAATCGGGAAATTGTCGTTTATGTTCATAAATTTGGGCGTTTTAGAATGTGTAGGAACCTCCGCGAATACTTCGTCAGTGTCAGAGTTCTGCCTCAAAAATAAGCTGCAGATGTCCTTCAAGAATTTCTCTGCTACCTACCCTCACCTTGTCGAAAACCGTCTGTTCTTGGATTGTCTTCGAGCATTTCCATTTCAGAAAATTATTATTTTCAGCCAAAACATTAGTTTCTCCAGCATGAGAGGGACTTGCTGCAGATTATATGAACCCTTGGACAACGCACAACCCCAAATATTAGGTCAGTTTTCTTAATTTTATTCTAAAGGTCAGTTGTTGATTTATATATGGGACCAGTACCGCACATATAAAAAAAAATCGAAGTCCGATTAACCAACACCCTTGAATGTACTTTATATATTTCTCAACAGATAAACATCCCAAAATAGTTAACTGTAAGTTTAGAGGCACGTTAGATCTGACAGTATTCATGCCCGAGCGATGCGCATGTTGAACATGGAACCCCAGAGCGTAAAAATCTCAATTTGACAAAGAAAATATTTCCATCCCACTTTTTTTTCTACATTATTTCAAAGTGTATAAAAAAGGCTATTTTTTGTATAGAAAAAAATTTAAGTGACGCTTTTTTTTCTTCGAAAAATCAATATTAACTTTGATTTTAAAAAAGTTTCTCTTTTAAACTAAAAAAAATCCTTATAATACTCTTAAAGTATATGAAAAGAGCTTTTCAAAACACTATAATAAAGGTTCAATCTGATTAGCCTAAGAGAAGTTACACTAACATAAGTTGAAGGTGCGAAGGCACGTGAAAAAGTGAAAAATTCAGGCCCCTGTATATTGAAATCCGGTTGAATAATAGACCTATGGTTTAGGTAATTAATATAGGTTCACTAGGACTATAATTCCGCCAAGTTTTAACTCGACAAAAAAAAAAGAAAATTTAGGTGGGAATACTTGACGGATGGTAAATATTCTAGTAAGATTAAATAATTGGTCAGTGCCGTTTGACAACGGGTACCTATTCAGCACGTTTTTTTCATGATACCAAAGAGATTTTAAATTTCCACATTCATTCTCAATTTAACTCCCATCAAACAAAAGTTTTATTTAGAATTAACGGCAATAATAGAGGCCCCTTAACATTATAGAAGGCTTGCTTCAAGTTCAACTCTATATACAATTTATAATCTGGACTACAAAAAGTCTTACATAGTTTATGTAAAATTTTAGAGTATGCAGATGACATATCTTTATACGTTGTAAATAGCCTAAACACAATTCCTAGTAACAGGGTTCTCTCAATTTCATAAACAAAATCGGGCTGTGGTCCAAAAACCTTGCGTATCCTTTTGATTTAATTAGCACGATGACGTATATTATAGCAAATTAAATACCATACAGGAGCATTTTTACGGATTATTTTGGGTTATTACATCCCTACACCCACTTATGTCATGCAAGCTGAAATGAAAGAATTCTCTCTTTATAATAGATGTAGACTAACCGCGGATAGATTCCTCTTCAGGTCCTTTTCTGTTTTTAGACAATTGGTACATGAACTTTTAAAAAATTTGTACTTCTATGTATCGCAAAATTATGTAATATTCTCTTTCAGTCGTACATCAAATATAAAATTAATCCGGAAACTCAAGACTTTCAGTCTATAAACTATCGCTCAGCAACACAGTTAAATTTGTTCTTTGATTATAGTTTTCATGCCCACCTATAGACTTAAAAACAGGCAGCTTTGACACGGGCCTGGTTAGAGATTCTAGTTTCAAACAAAAATTTGTAATATAATGGGGCGGTAATAGTACATGGGTATTAGGGATGAAAAAGAATGCCATAACTCCGAGATATTGTTAAAAATATAATGAGGTATTAAATTGTTCTCCTTTTTAAAACTCCAGATCGGATAAAATTAAGGAAATTCTGATTTTTTTATAAAAGGTAAAAGAGGCTTTTATTTATAGTTTAAAAAATTATATAATTGATGTTTGCTAAACACAGTTATACTTTTTCAAATTTGAACAACTTTTCACGAAAACTAAGATATTGAACTATATTTTATTATATTTTTTCTTTTATGAATAAAAAAATTCTTGTTTTCAGAAAATTACTACCAGTTATAAGTGAACTCATCAAGTCGAAATTTTACGATTCGTTCAAAAAAGAATGAAATTTTTTTCTGTTTTTATAGTAGCATATAAAAAAGCGCTAGGTGGCGCCAATTTATATTAAACTACACATCCTCAGGAACAAAACAGTGCAATACTCTTTTTGATATCGAAGGCAATGACAGGGAATGGATAATCAACAGAAAGTGCTTTTCCAGGGTGGCGAGTAAAAAAGGATTTCGAAATTCCCTGATTTTTTCCTGAACGAAAATTGAAATTCCCTGACAACTTCTCAAATTTTTAACAGAGTCTATTAGCCTGTTACAGTGCTTATAATTATTTAATAAATGAGTCGTTCACATAAAAAAAAAACATTTGAAACATATTCTACTTAATAATTAAATTATTTTTTAGAACACTTGAATTTCATAATTTAATCAGTCGACTTCTTTTCGAACTTCATCTAATGCTCTGGCCCTCTTGGCTTCTACTATAGGTTTCAAAAATGTTGACCTCTCTACAAAAGTTTGAATAAGTCAGTGAAAAAAAATCGCTAAAGAACGT
>JAABKJ010004372.1:0-24452 GCA_011634705.1 Andricus grossulariae
TTTCACGCGCTCTCCGAGGCGAAAGTTTCTCTCCCACCAACAGTTCTACGAGCGTGAAACTAACCTTCCGCTCTTCAGCGTAAAGCCGACCACAGATTAAGTTCTCTTGATTTTAATTATGTCAGAGCTAAAAAAAATTTTGCTTTGAAGAATTGATGCTTTTAAAATTATGCATGATATGAGCATAGTATGAAGGCAATTTGTCTATTTTTTAAGTAGACATTTTAAACGTAGTGTAAAATGCAATGCTTTCTTAAATTTTCAATTACTTGCGTAATTTATTATAATATAAATTTATTGATATGATACATTTTTCAGGGTCACTGAGAATAAAATATAATGCAAAATAAGAAAAGAAAATTAAGGTAATCATAATAAATAAAATCTGCACTTAATTTTGCAATATATGGATAAAAAATCTCAGGCCGAGGTACGGAAATAAATGTAATATACGTTTGATATATTAGTGTTGAACACAATGTAGAAAAGTAAAAAAGCCGACGGAGCTTGAACAAAGCAGAATTTACAATTTCCAAATTACAGTTGTCGATGCTTTTGACCTTTAATTTTAAATCGTACAAATCAAATTTTAAATCTGCGTACAAATGTGGGGGAAATACGAAGACCTAGCGCGAAGCGCGAATTACATACTTTATCGACCGTGAAGCGCGAGAACCAATAGTTGCGCGCCCTAACCGCACTCAAACTTGCGAGCGAAGCGAGCCGTGTGCGCAGCGCGCGATGATAATGTGCCCGCGCATCGGGCAGTTTTTTTAAAAATTGGAATGCAAAGAGAAGGCAGTGTCACAAATGTTTCTCTTCGAATAACATCGCGTCTGCACTGATATTCTGGGTTATGTACGAAGTAAGATGCAGATTGATAGATCGCTGGAGAGTTATTCAAATTCAAATTGCATTTATGATCAGTAGAAGTTGAGGGCTGAGAAATTATTTGTAGACCCAATATCAACTTAGTACATAAAAGAACGAAACGCTGTTATAACACAACGCGTTGTGGCCCTTTTCGGAGGCTCAGAACGCGTTGTGGATCTCTCCAAATACTCAGAACGCGTTCTGGCAGAATCAAGACGCCCACAATGCGTTGTGGTCAATTTAAACGCTCTTGATATATGTTCAATCAAATGTTTGGTTGATTTAACCAAATTTCTTGGTTAATACAGTTTTTTCAATTATAATGAATATTTTGGTTGATCGTCCAACCAAATATTTTGGTTGATTCAACCAAATATGTTGATTGATTCAACCAAATATATTGGTTGATCCATACATTGGTCTGGGGTTCTTTCACCACTTATGTATTTTGAGGTTAGATTGCCTGCATCGGTGTGAACCTTGCAAACGTAAGGTTGTACTTGCGTTCTATTCAAAATAATCTACATACTATTGCAGACCCTAGTTTTTTAATAAAGTTGACACTGTTGGTTTCCACTTCGTATCACTCATTTTGTCATAAATTCACGACACGACGCACGGTGAGAAACTTTTCGACGCGCAAACTAGTCACTAGCATAGTTTGAAGTCGTCTATTTCGGTATGTTTAGTGTAGTTAATGGAAGTATTTGGTTGAATCAACCAAACCATTTTGTTACTTTAACCAGATCATTTTCTAATAAATAATATATTCCGCTCAGCACGTTTATTTGATTAAATCAACTAAATATGCTCAAACAAATAATTACTTTGAATTGACCAAATTGAGTCGTTGTGTTTTTTTTAAATAACCAAAGGTTTATTTGCGCTGACCAAAGTTTTTAGTTTCAACAAACAAAGTAGGTTGAACAAATTGTTTTGTTCAATCAACTCAATATTTTTTCTGGGAGTTCTTGGACGTAACATATAGAGGAAAAACACCCTGCTGAAAAGATTCACATTGGCCCTAGAATCTAGTAATCTGAAAATTTTCCAATCATTTTTAAGAAAAAAAAGAGGGAGCAGAATATTTATTTGAAACTAAGGAGAATAGGTAAGGTGTATTTCACTCATTTTTAAATCTGGACACTGATAATTGTACAAGTAAATAACTGCTGTGACATTCGTAAGAAAGTTAGGTTTCCTGATGTGTCAACAGTGAACTTCGTAAATATCATGTTGTCATGACATCTTTTTTCAGAGTCCTACCGCGAATGTGAATGCTGTTTTGTGATTGGCCATTAATAGTGCGCGAATATCTTATGCGTTTCTCTTCGCACACTGGAACCAGTTTGCGAATAATATCTCCCGGAAAATGCGTGAATCGGGCAATTTGCGCTCGCTGCGCAGCCACGAGAAGTCGAACTTCGCATGCAAGTGCTTCAAAAATATTTTTGTGACCAGTCGCAATTTCGGTGAGTTAAAGTAAAAAAAATTGGTATTATAAATAACGGGGTTTTCGGGTTTACTTCGAAAACTGAAAAGAAACGACAACTCTTTTTCCGGAGAAAATAGATGCGCAATTAAATTTTCTAGAAGTGTATGTACTTTTACAATAAAAATTCGATGCTTGTTTGAATTTTCAGAGTGTTTATTTTAAGATTTATCTAGGATGCATGACAAATAGGAAAGTTTAATAAGATAACGCGATTGTGCGACATTTTCCACTTTATTGACACAATGAGAAGGCATTATTGTGAAACTTTTAAACAAGTTGCGACACATTCACAAATATATTACAAAATAAGACCTTCTCGTTTAGGATGAGAATGTAAAAGTGTGTCGACGGAAAATTTCTACTAATAATGTACTATATAACTATACGAATTGTTATTTATAGAATATACGCGTTTTATTGTACATAGCATCTCTTTAATACCAAATATTGTAAACAAGTTTAATGCACGTTTTTTTTGTAAGAGCTCAATTTAAAAAATTCAGTTTATAAAAACCAAATTTTCTAATGTAAGCCACCTGTTCATACAATGTTCAGCCAATGGGACTGAAACCGGAGTTTATGAGGTTCATGCGATAATCCTTTTTAACCTATAACTATATATTTACATATTTCATTTGGATATTTAGAAAATTTATGGATATTTGTAAACTATCTGCTAATTTTTGTTAATTAACATGTAACTGCTGAAATTCAAGTGGCCGCTTATTGTACAATCTCACAAAAGAAAAACTCAAATTCGTTTGCTTTCCTAGGGAGGACGGGGCTTTGTGGAATAAATATATTTCTCAGCTGGCCTCAGTCCTTTTCAGCGAAAAACCTTGAAATTTACTATTATCCTGGTCGTGAAAAGGGTGCAAGCACAATTCCCACAAATGCCCCTTCTTCTCTGTACACCAAAACATCCATCTCAAGTAGTGTAGTCCTCGTGGTTCTAATATGAGGGTTATCCTGCGGAGTTCTATTTCCATTTACAAGGCCAATTCTGCGCACTGTATTCTGATTGTCTTGCCACAGCCCAATTGCTTTGCCCCATCGAAAGATTGTGAACGTTGGATCTTCAGGTCGTTGGCCGGGTAAAAGCTCTCCAATTGCCGCAACATTCATTTCTGTAAGATTAAAATAAATTGTGTTGTCAATGGAATTGCATTCTTTGATCTATTAGTCGAAACTAAATTGTTCTTTATTATTAACTATAAAAAAATATTATCTCTAGTTCTGCTGGGATTCGAACCCAGGTGAGCAGATTGCCGGTCTGGTGCTCTTACCCGCCAATCTGTGGTCGAGATACATTATCAGTAAGAGCACCAGATTGACAATCGGTAAATCTGTGTTCGAATCCCAGCGGAGTTAAAAAGAGTTTTTTTTTCTCACAACTATAGAATAAAAACCGTTTTGGTTTTCACCAGTATATCGAAAATTATCACTTAAGCGGCAAAAATTATATTACTGCTATAGATTTTTTTTAAAAATAAAAAATTAATCTCAAATTAAACACTGAACAATTCTAAATTGAAACGCTGAAGTTGAAACAATTTTATCTTTGAATTCTTTAAGAGTCCATTTAGAAAGGTAACGTTTAAGAATCACTAACTTGAAATTTATTCTACATTAAAACTTTTAATAATCTGAAAATTTATCTTTTAAATGTGGAAGAATGGTCAAATTCTTTCAAAAGTAAGACATTCTAGTTAGGAGCGGTAAACAAATTAGATAACAAGTTTTAACGCTAAGAATTAAGTTTTAAATATTGAAATTCAATTATTTTGAAGATTTAAACTAAAATATGGTAAATTTAGACACAGTTTGGTACACTTAACATGGAAATGAATGAAAACAGCAATCGCAAAGAGAAAAATACTGCAAGTTATCTTCATTTTTTTGAGGTAGATTCCGGAAATGGTCACTGATAAATTTAAACACAATCACTGCCATATATATACGAATCACTAACTGATGACTCATCTGCATAATTAAGAAAAATCCTTCAGAATTATGGAATTATTCGTATTTACAATGTGTGCCAATCTCGCGGTGGAAGCAACAACAAAGTGTTGAAACTTAAAAAACTCATTTATAAAGCTTTGAGTCTTTAGTTCTATCAAAATATATTTCATTAACAAGAGGCAACCGAATTCTAAATTGAAGCCCTGAAATTGAAACAATATTAATATGGCACTCTTTAAGAATCCAGAATTTAAAAAGATAGCTTCTAAAAATTAAAGAATTAAAAAAAAATCTAACATTAAAACTATTAAAATTGGTTGTATGGTTGTTATATTAAAAGTAAAAATTATGCGTCATAATTATAACGGTTATAACGAGTACAACAATTTGAAATATATATTACTTTATGGATTTTCTAATCATGTTAATTATAGAATTAACAATAAAATCTGTTGTTTTTTTCAATGGAGAATACGAGAATGTCTTTTTAAATGTCATTTTTGTTTTATTTAATACTTCTTATTTAATCTGGAAGTAAGTGCACGTTGGTTATTTGGACCGAGGGTTATGTATTTTTTGAAATACAATATAAACTCGTTCACTGTCATGGTTTTCCAAGTAGCTATTCTCAGTTAAAGTATTTACCTATATTTTTACGCGGCTGTGCAGAGATTCGTGCACGTTGTCCCTTTGTTACAAGTTTACAAATACGTCATCAGAAAAGCCAAAGTTATAATTTCCAATCCCATAATAATATTCCACAACCCCTAAGGCCACCCCTAATTTTTTACTCGAACAGATTCGAAAACCCTTCACGTAAACATCTCAAAAAATTAAAAAATTTAAAACAATCGCCCAAATCACCATCAGAAAAGCCCAAGTTATATTCTCAACCCCATAATAATATTCAACAACTTCAAAGACCACCCCTAATTTTTTACCTGAACAGATCGAAGAGCCTTATGTATTTACACAATAGGATTTTAGAAACCGACGTAACATCGACAAGACATGTCATAGAGTTTACGTCGTGCGCGCGCATCTATTGCCACTGCAGAATTTGTATTGCGTTCGCGTTCCGTTGTTCCAGTTGTTCAGAGCATTTCAGACTTCATATAAAATAATGGCCGACCTAACCTAAATGTTTTGAGAAATTGATCAGTTATGGTTCACGGAGTTTTTAGTTATCTAAATTTATTTTATTTTTGTTCCACACCTCGACGCTCGTGGATTATCGTGACTTACGTTAAAATGTAAAGTAAAGTAGAATGTTGGGTTATTTTCCAATTATTCTGATCGCCTTCCACTGGCTACGAATTTTGGAACTTTATCTCGAATATTGCGAGGGCGGAAACCAAATATTTCGTCGTTGGTTTACAAAGCATCATATTGCAAAATTACGAAACACTGTTTTTGTACTACGCGAATTGTGACCATGAAGGGTTTTATAAAATGACGAAAATGACAGTGCCTCAATTCAGAAAATGTCACGAAATTTTAGTACCCAGACTATTGAAAACTAGTCTTAGGCAACCTTTATCAGCGGAACTTCGTTTAGCTCTTGCACTGAAGTAAGTGAAAAATTTGTTTAGTTACAGCACATGTCTATTCTAAATGCCCAAATCTCCAAAATTTAAATTAATACGCTGTCTCATTTGTTAACTATAAGTTTCTTTAATATTAAGCAGTGGGAAAGCAAAACTTCATTTTCAAATTTCAAAGATTTGTCCCTGAATTTTTCTTGATTAATTTCTTAATATATCATTATTGGCGGTTATTTAAAGTTCTTCTCATTGACATTCCCTGATTGTAAGTATTTTTTCCAAAAATCCCGGACTTTTCTCTGATTTCCAAGTTTTCTAATACCTGCGACCACCCCTACATTAAATAACAAATCTATAATTCTGAATATAATTTTAAAATTTTGCCCAATACCCGCGCCGGAACTTGCGACTTACACGCTCGTTCCTCAGCAAAACACTTCATTATACGTATTCAGATTCAGCAAGTCAAAGTAAATCTGTTAATTTTTTTTTAAGAGAAGTCCAACAATAATTAACATCTTCTATAGTTATTGGAGTCATTTTAAAATTAAATTTCCCTGCCATCTGCTTAGTTGACCTGCCATGTGAGCAATGTTGTCGACTTCTTGATTTAATGTTCTTATTTTTATCTTTATAACTTGCTTGGATTTTTGCAGTTATGGCGCTCACGGGGACAGCCCGAGAACCGCATCTGACTTTTTTCGGGTGGGTTCAAGTACCATTGTCACCCACATACTCAAAATGGAAGACTCCTCAACAGTGGAAAGTTATCTCACAAGGTTTTAAGGTGAGATAGGGTTTCCCAAATTGCATTGGTGACCTAGATGGAAAGGAAATCTGGATAAAGGTTCCTCCTAATTTAGGCAGCCTTTTTTACAACCATAAAAAGTTTAACTGCTTCAAGTTATTGGCAATTTGTGATGCATACTATCTCTTTACTAAAGTCGATATCAGTTTTCAGCAAAAAATGTAATAATTAAATATTCAGTTCAAAAACTTAATTTTCCACACGAAAAAAATTTCAACCAAAGTGGTGAATTTTCAACTTGTATAATGAATCTTCAACTGGAACAAATGAATTTTAATCCAAAAAGATGAACTTTTAACATAAGAGTTTCACTTTTAACCAAAAAGGAGAATTTTCAACTGAAATAATGAATATTTAACATAAATACTTAAATTTTAAACGAAATTGTTGAATTCTCAACTAAGAAAGACAAACTTTCAACCATATAGTTGAAGTTTGAACTAAAAAAAATCAGTTTTCCAATGGAACGTTCCCAAGCGGCGGACATTTTACACGTTCCGGGTACGTTCCGAAGGTTCCCGCGGAAGGTTACAGGAACGTTCCTGGCACGTTTCGTGCTATTAGGGAAGAATTTGATTACGCCAATTGCTATACCTCTCCTTAATTCTAGTTAAATTATAATCAATGAGATCATTTTTATTCTCCCAGGTTCCATTAATGACGTGTCTGCTTTTGAAAACACTTATTTATATCAGGCTCTGGAAACTTTACAAGCTGGCCTTCCTGATGAGAATTACATTCTCCCACGCTCCAGCAGTCGATTACCGTTTTCCTTCATTGGAGATGCAATTTTTACCCTCCCATCTTATTTGATGAAGCCTGTTGCCAGGGTCGTGGGTCTCACGAAAAGCCAAAGGATCTTCAACCACAGGTAAATTTCTTCTGAAGTACATAATTATCGAAATGTGTACATTGAACAAAACTACGGATTAGAACACATTACCGTACACATATTAACGCTCGTGACGTGACTTAATCGAGTACTTTGTACTAGATTATCTAGGACACGAAATAGCATTGAGGACAGTTTCGGGATTCTAACTGCGAAATGGCAAATTCTGCACAGGCGATGGGACGACAAATTGGAGACGTGCGTCAACATTGTGAAAGTATTGGTATGCCTGCATAACTTCATCATCACTGATGAATCGTATAAGGAAGCAAAAAACAGGCGATATGCTATTCCTGTAAGGCGAGATGAGCTTCAAGAACAGTTGCTGAACGAGGATGGCAATAACCTTCCTGCCAATGTTATTAGACAGCGCAAAATCTTGACCGATTACTTCATCTCGCCAGAGGGAGAATTAGGGTGAAGAGGAATTAATTCGGGATGGCCGCTGGACCGGGAAATGACTGTGAATTTACGTATCTAAACATTCCTTTTCATCAACGAAATTAATTTGACTTAAATCGCTGCTGGAAATAATATTTACGAATTTCTAGGTGTACAATTCCTAAAATTTAAAAATGGATTCTGAACTTGTTATTGTAAATTGAAGACCTTTTGTTCTGTACTTAAAGTTAAGGGAAAGATTCAGAAAACTGTTTCCAAAAGAAAGATCTTTTTTATGGAGAATCTGACAATTTCATGATCAACTTCAAGCTTTTATTATAGATTGCATTCTGTGCGTTCGTAGGTCGATTAAAATTTGTTAGTTTAGGATTAAACTAAGTATAAAAACTTTTGTGACCGAAAATTTTTTATAATTTGCAACAAATCACTTTTTATACGGTTCAATTATAAACTAATGAGTAATTAACTTTAAAAGTAACTGAACACATTAAATGGATTTAAAGATACTTGAACACTTACTACCTTCACTAACATTTTACGTGTAAAATATTATTTTTCATTCAAATTACGTATAATATTCAGGACCATGTTTCTATTTTGAAGCAAAATTTTCGGCTATTATAGGGCTCTTCACAATCAACACAAAAATATATTCGTAGAAGCATTGAAAAATGATAAGTTTGGATAAGGCTTTGCAGAATAAATCGTTTTGATGTTGTTCGGTGAGCTGCAGCCATTGATCGACCGAACGGATAATGGTCTGTTTGAATAAAAAAAGTGTCTAATTCTTTCAACAATGTGTCTCTGAAAAAAATTACAATCAATTTTGATTATTGTTCTACCTCCACTCAAAAATCAATCTACTTTACTTTAAGCAGCCTGAGATTATAAAATTTAATAATAAATACAGATTGCAATAGTAAGAAATGTTATTAAATCATAATTTGAATGTAAAATATATAAAAATGTGAAAAAATGTTTTTTTACTTATTATGTAATTTCTGAGTTCTGAGAAACATGAAACTGTAATCAACTCAATTTGGACGAAAAGTGAAGATATAACACTCCAAATGTAGAATACGCAACCTACAAAAAAGTTATATTAAATAATTACGTACAATAGAAGAACCTCGGTGGCTCAGATGATAGCGCGTCAGGCTTCCGTGCAGGAGGACTGGGGTTCGATCCCTGAGCCGGTACCAATGGAAATTTTTCTATGTACATCAACCGGGGCTCCAGTGGTTCAGAATCTGTAGGTCCCCTCAGAAGGGGCTGGTTACGTACCAAATTTTAGGCCCCATGTCGAGGGGACTAGCCTTGAGGGTCGAAGTCGATTTTGAGAAGACTCGAAAATGAAGCAGCGATCTCATTGCGCTTGAGGCTCCTACGGGGGACTCTTGCACTCGAGGCTCCTACGGGAGACTCCGAGGCACCTACGGGGGACTCTTGCTCGGCAGTCGCTGGCCAATTTCGAGTAATGAACACTGCCTTGAGATAAACACGGTTATGGCACAATAGGCTTTATAGCTTGAGCGCCAGGGGTGGGACCTCACGGGCCCCCCGTCTACAATACAAATAAAAAAACAATTATGTTTTGAAGGAGCATGTGACCCGATTGTAGCCACATGTCTTCTATCATTGCAGGCGTGCAATTTTTTGCATTTTCTTATGATACAAACACTCATTGGCTTGAACAAAGCTTATTAGTTCTTTATCTTAAAATTCGCAGTAGTCGTTTTTTTTTAACGTTAGAGAAACACTTAACACACTTTACCAATGAAGAGTTCACAATAGATGTTTAAATTAATTATTTTCACAATGGCTTGATTATCATATTTCGTTACACACTAGGATGACTAAAGGACGGTTATATAAAGCTCCTAAAATTCAAACTAACACGTACAAGTGAGAGTTTTGATTACGTAAATCCAACTTTAGTTCAGTCTAGAGATCCTCAAGGGAGAGTTCAGACACGGGGTACTCCAATTCTGATTGTGCTGCTGTACCGGAGCTAGTTGAACTTTTATGAACTTTGATTGGCTTGAGTTGGCGCGATTTTCAAATCACAATTTTATTTTCAAGGGAATTTCATACAGAACAGAATAGAAGAAGTTTATCAAGGTTAGGGAATAATATTTACTTTGAAACACATATAATACCTCAAAAATTTCATAAACAAAATCATTTATAAGAAATAACACTGTTCAAACTTTTCGCGCCTTATGAAAATATCAAAGTTCCGGTACAGCTGCGAACATTGGAAGGGGAAACGTATCTCAACTCTACCTAGAGGTTCTCTAGTTCAGTCCACAATAGCATGATGTCAATTTCGACATGACACAGACACAAGCCTTTAGCCAACTGTTTTTTACTAAAGTAAGGTTAGGTAAAGGTCATGTACCGAGTGAACTCGAACGATAAAAAATTGTTGCAGTTGGCAATATAAGCACTTGTTAGTTTGAATTTGACGACATTATTTGACAGTTGACTATGCGAATAGTGAAAAGTTGAATACGTGTTTTGTGCTTTTGCATGTAGATTTTTGTGAACTATAGAAAAAGTATATCGTGAACCAGCATTGGAAGATGAAGCACTTTCGGAGGACGTTAATACTGAGCTTATTCAATTGGTGCGCAAACACAATAATTTATTTGATAAGTCCTCTGAAGATAATAAGGATAACCTAAAAGGCTAGAATCGTGGACAGAAATTGTTTCACAATTTAACATCAACACCAGTTGCAATGTCACAGGTATTTTGCATTGCGATTTTAATTATTCATTTTGCCAAAATAGTAGTTTCCTTTTTCATAGGCAATAATTTTTTAGTTAAACAACAATTATTTGTAATTATTTGTAATAAGAAAATATCACATGTTTTAGTGAAAGAAGAAAATTATCGACGGAAAAAATTAAAGGAGAAGTATGTAAAAGAAAGATCGATCCTAAAAAAATACATTCCGTCTGGACCTCATCGTCGTCCAGAACCGAAATTCTGGCCGTATTACTACGACATGGACTTCCTAGACAAGAAAATCGACCAAAGGAAGTAAGTCATGTTTCTCTATCGCATGTAAAATAATTGACAACGTAATAAGTAATAGTTCAAATTTAAATTATATTTAAAATATTTGAATTATAATCAAATAGATTATTGCAAACGATATAAGTGAAAAATAAATTTTTTTAATGTTGAGTCTAAAATAAATGATTGATTTCAATATTTCCAACATATATTTAGAGATATTAATTATACATTTAACCAATTATTTTAATTTAAAGAGAAATTTAAAATATTTTCAACTAAAACACTTTTTTTAAACAGTTTCATTACATTTCTTTGTGAATTTCAACAACAACAAATGTCTCCACTATACACACTTTAAAACTTTTACGAAAATTGTTTTTTCCAACATACGCCAGCTTTTTGTTTTGCGAAAAACAAGTTGAAATTCAATTTTCAATTTTTTTCTGCTTCCCCGTAGAAACACTAGTAATTTTAACTTGCAAGAAATTTCGCTCGATAGTGAATTTTCCGATGAAGAGTTCGATGTGGATTCAGAGTCTGATTCAGAAAATGATGAAGGTATAATGTTCTTACAACTTTTTAAATTCCAATATGTATGCCATTCCGTATGGTCAGGGTCGAAGACTTCTAAGAAATATTGAGGGGGGGGGGGGCAAATCTTGTAAGTTCGAATAAGAACATTTATATCTCCTGAAGAGAAACCAGTTTGTGTTCGAAAGCTCGAAATATGGCAGGGGGAGTACCCCCCCCCCATAGTCGCCGCCCCTGCCTATAGTTAAGACTGTTTTTAAATATATGCTGATTGAAATGTTACCCCTTATTGATAAATAAGAGACTAATGTTATATGTATGTTGTTGTAGAAAGTATATTCAGCCATTTTCCGGTTGAAGAGGGGTGCGAGATAAACGAAAATGTAGAAGCTGCAAAATCTCCTATACCAGCGATGGATAGTAGTTTGCTGAACGAGCATTTACTTGTTTTAAGGGATGCGTGGCAAAAAGTTCCGGAGAAAAATCGCAAAGACTGTTACGTCGCATTGAGAAAATTAATTCTTAAGAAAAAGTCTGCTGAATAGCAAAATTTGTCTCGACTCTTTTTTTTTTATATATTTAAAAGCATGATTTTCTTATTTCCATCATTCAGTTCGCTTCAATTCTTGTATGATTTACAGTTCACTTTTACTTATTTAAATTGAACTTTATACGAATTTGAACTCTTAATTTCTGAAGTTTCCAAGTTTGTGATTGTAAGATTAGATTCTAATTCAAATTTGTACAGTTACGATTGTTTACCAATAAAAATGTGAATACCTTCATATATTTAAAATGATTCCCTTTAGAATGTACATCTCCCTAAGTGAAACTCGTTCCGTGAAACATTTTTAAACTCCCACAAAATTTCTTGTAGCATGCGTGTATTTTTTCAGGACAGGTTACAATGGTTAAAAGGTTACAGATTACATTTCGAAAATATTTTTTTTGGTTATTATTCTGACTGTGGTACATACAGTGGAATATGCTATTATATTCATTTGGAGAGAAAAATCTGTTGAAATCTGAAAAAAATGTTAACGAATATTTAACCTAATTTCATTTCAATAATCCTTTAAATTATTGGTAAAGAATTACTATTTTCTTCATTCAGCAAATTAAGAATTCTTTTCAATTATAAATAATTATAACTTTCTAAAAAAATGTCGCACATTCGTAAAATACATTCAAATCACATTGAACTTTAAAAAACTTTTAGCGTATTTTTTTTTCAATCCTCTGGGACCTACATCGGCTGAAAGGTGCAGTCCCATGTGGTCAGAAAGCGGCGGCGTATAGCAGAAACTCATGAGAGTGAAAGAGAGAAATAGATCTGTCGGTCTCTTTCACTCTCATGCGTTTCTGCTTTACGCCGACGTTTTCTGCCCGCATGGAACTGCACCTTAACGGTGCATTTATGCCTCTGCCCGTCCGGGCAAAAAACGCAATGGGATATCGGTCTATAATATTAAACATGAAAAGAAAATTACTAAAAGACTACTCAAATATTACTACATTTATCTGTGGTTGGAATGACCGCTTGCAAATGCATGCAGAGGTGTCAAAGCAGCCTAAAGTCTGAATTATTTGGGACAACGGAACGCGAAAGCAATAAAAATTCGGCAGTTGGCAATAAATGCGCGCGCACGACGAAAACTCTATGCCATGTCATGTCGATGTTACGTCGGTTTCTAAAATCCTATTGTGTAATGATCTGTAAGGCGAGGGGATTGACTGTAAGTTACAAGGGGAAGTCCACCATATTACCATGACAATTTTGGCGGGAATTTCAAATAAGAAACATGACGAAGCAGTTTAATCAAATATTATAAAATAATAAATTAGTAATAAATATATATGTATATATAAAATTGATTAAATATATATTGATTAAAATATCAAGCATTTAACATAACAAATAATATTAAATGTTTATAAAAATAAAAAATAAAGTAGGAAAATTAGAAAGCAATAAATAATATAGAACTGTTTGAGGATAAAGAAAGATAACTTTTTTCCGCAATATAATTCTTTTATTATTGAACTATTTGGTTTACAATTAGTTTTTGGTTGAAAAGTATTTTTTAAACTGAAAATTGAATTCTGTCACTTATAGTTGAACGCTTCTCTTTTTTTCTTAAAAATTCATTTCTCTTGATAATCTGTTTTTTTCAGTATTTAATTGGTGGCGATATTATTGAACAAAAAAAAACAATTGCAACAAGGTAGTCACATTTTCAACCAAAGAAATAAAATTTTAACTACATATTAAATATAAATTTTTAACCATAAATGCAAGAGTTAAATTTTCATCAATTTTATCAATAAATAAATAATATAGAAGTGTTGAAGGCTCATTCCTGTTTTTTAACTGGATTTTTCGGAAACGTTTGAAATATTGATGATAAATTTAAATTTAAAGCTTTTTCGGGTTTCAATCGTGTGCAAAACTACGAAACTTGCCGACGTTTCGTGAACATTGCAGTTCACTTCTTCAGGGCTGACCTGAAACTGAAATTTCAGGTTACGTTGTTCTTGTATAAATTCTCTACGATGCCCATGATTGGCCAGAGCGCTCCATGGTGGGAATTGCTAGAACTTGATTGCCCAATCAAGTCTTTTTTAAAAAAACCCGGGAGGACGGAAAGCCCAATCGGATTGGTATTATATTCATTGTCCCTATTGATGTTAGTAGGGATGTCAAACGTCGGCAAGTTTCGTAGTTTTGCACAAGATTGAAATCCGAAAAAGCTTTAAATTTAAATTTATCGTTTGAAATATTATAGCATAAGAAAGAAGCAAGCAAGTAGGAACTTCTCAGTTCATGACCTATTCATAACCTATCAAGCTTCGCTAAGTTTGATAGGTTATGTATAACTGAAAGCCTTTATAAGCTAATATCACGCGGTTTCATTAAGCGCAATAATCCTTTATTACAAGGTTCTTTTACCCGTTTATTTATATTTAATATATATTTAGGTTTATTTAATAAAAAAATATAATATTTTTTCCTTACATGTGAAACGTAACCTTCCAACCTTTCTTCTCACTCCTCTTTCCTATATAATTACTGCAAAAAGGAACTACACAATTCACCATTTCTCCTTTCGTCGACTTCTTCAGTTTAACAAGAGAAAATAAATGCAAACTATATATATATGATTTTTGTCATAGTTAGATGGAGGCCTTCCCCTTTGAAACACTCCACCTCGCAACGAGATGCCTAGTCCCCTACATTCCTATGTCCATGTAGCTAAACCGATGTGATGTGTATAAAAACAAATTATTTCTCATAATCGTATTCCAATTAAATGTTTATAATTTGAAAGGAAGAATATAATCTAGTACATTTTAGGAGTAATGTTGAGTTCGTGAATTCCAATCCTGTTGTGAAGTTTAATAAACTTTATTTTCAATAAAATTCGAAATGTTTGAACATTGCAAACTAGAAATAAACAAATACCATTATGTCCGCATTTGCGAAATATTTCCAAGGAATATCAATAAAATTGGTTTCTTACCTTGAAACCTTTCAAAATCCTTTAAAACCTTAAAATATGTATATTTTGTTTCTAAATTTTTCAAATTAATAATTATAAAAATTCCCCTGGTGTCTTGGAAATTCTATTTCAAACATTTTGGAAGTCTTGTGAAATTGAGGAAAATCTTTCTAAATATTCTCTAAAAATAAATTTTTCAAAATAAACCTCATAAAAATTTTCCTAGGAATCTTAAGAATATTTTTTTATCCTCTTGAAACCTATCAAAAGTTTAAAAAAAATATTCGGAAATTAAAATGTACGAAATTATACAATTGCCGACAATTTGAAATTCCTAAATTGAAAATTTCGGAATAATGAGATAACTGACAGTTTACAATATTACCGAATTTAAGCAATTAAAAAATTATTTAAATAATACATGAGTAAGAAAATATGTTAATCAAATAATAGCAGTTTATTTGATTTATCATTCAATAACTTTTCAATTGTATACATTCCGGAATTTCATAATTAATAGGAACTTCCCAATTTTTTTTTGTGAATTTGTGTACTGATTTCTCAGACAAGTTTTTCAAAAGTTCCCAATTTTTTAATTTTTACTTGTGAGGAAAGTTTTGCATTGCCAGACACCGAACCGATATCGTGTATAACGTTCGTGATAAAAGTTTTACCTACAAAGCTGAAAATAAATAATAATTTCAAGCATCACTAGATGAACGATCACGAAATTCGGTCAAGATTGATTTAATATATCATATTTCTTTTCTGTTTTCTACGATTAATCTGTCATGATTCAACGAGTCTAATCCTGAAAATATTTACTTGCTAATTATCGAGTGATATTAAACAATATTTATTTCGAACAATGCTCCGAGCACCCTCTGAATCGTGAGTTAGCCAATCAGCTCTCAGAGCACCTAGGAACATTTCTTCCGCGCCGTAAATAACTGGACGGTTGGCTAAACTAGAAAACAGTCCCTTTTCACGGTGTCAAAGCCTGCATGTAGACACGACATAAAGCAGCAACTTATGAGAGTGAGAGAGACAAATAGATCTGTCGGTATCTTTTAATCCTTTGAGTTTCTGCTTTATGCCGACGTTTTCTGCCCACATGGGATTGTACCATCAGGGCGCACTCCCATGGATACATATTAGCAGATTAGCGGTTTTGCGGAGTAGGTTTTACGACCAATCAGATTATAGCACGGCATTTGCTGAAAAGTGTTGCGAAAGTAATAAGGTCGAGCCGCGCAGTGATTAGGGAATTATAGTTTAGCGTATGTGCTTGTGATGTTTCCGAATATTTGAAAATTGCTTGAAAAGTGAAAATGGAAATTGGTGGTTATAATATTTTTCTAAATGAGTAAAAAAACGGGGATCAATCTGTGGTAAGTCCTGATATAATACAATCGAATATTACCATGTTGTTGTCGATAATTTGTTCAAAGAAACTAAATGTGCTGTATTATAAAATTACTTTAAAGCTGTAATGGATAAGCTAACCAACAAAAAGAAACTTGCAGCTTTCGCCAAAGTATATAAAAATAAAGTAATTTCGTGAATGATTCAAAAGAAATATGTAAGTCCTGAATTTATTGAAGCAATATTTTCCAGAAAAACGTTTAAGAAATTGGTTTTCTTTACTTGACATGCAGGATATAATCTATGTGATCATCCTGCAGTAATTGTTATTATCTTTTCAAATGAAAAAACAATTTATAGAAACTGTTCGCTTCTGTTGTCAATAATTATTTGTTTTGAACTAATATAATAACTAATCCGATATAATAAATATTTTTCTCTAATTTTGTATTTTAGTTATCAAGCTTTTTTTTGTTATATAATTTCAGGAATAAGAACTTCACTAAAGACAAGGAGAAGAACCGTGTCCATCTAGCTGAGAAATAATAATTGTTAATTAGGATGGACCTAGAAGTATATAGTCCGCTTATACGTTGCTTATGGTCATGATAAAATTAACGTAGGAGAATGAAGTTTTTGGAATAGACTTCGTATATTACTAATTAGCATCTTAATTAGATACTTATTTCAACTAATGTCAAATCATACTATTCTTTTAACTGGAGTAAAAGAATTTTTCGCAAATTTTTGTTCCGCGTGTCAACATTCATGTGATAAATAGATGATAATTTTTCATCATTATGAAGATTCAAGAACTGAATAGTAATTATTATAAATTGTAATACAGAATTTTGTATTGCGATTGAAAAAATCTAAAACGGAATCTATCTATTGTAATGCGGAATATTAAAAACTTTTCAAATAATTCAACAGGAGAATTCCAAGTTAAATTGTTATTCAGCATCTTCTGTGGAATTCGCTCTACCGAATGATTTGTATACACTCCTTTGCATAGATTTGTTTGAATTTTAAAATTAATTCGGTGGATATATATTTTTGTTAGCATGTGCCTAGTCGTCCTGAAAAAATGCGTTTGTGACCAAAAATCTAAGTTATTCTGACCGTTAATCACACTATAATTATTACGAACCTTAATAATATTCAGATAGTAAAGCCGACCCTGAATGATGTTTCAATTTTATGACTCTAAGATCGAACTTATTTATAAGGTCTGATTTCCGCAGTCAAATTTAGGGTGGGATATTTTTAAGACGGAATTTCACTGGACAGTTTTTCATAATATTGAGTTGTTTCAGATTTGTAACCGTTTGTTGATTAAATAGACACTTTGCACTGTATAGCTATAAATAATTTCATTCTAATAAAAACCAACTTGTAGAATTGTAGACAGTCCTTTAAGATTTATAAAGCTAGATAAGAACCTAATAAATACGACATCTTCCAGACTAATAGTTAAAATTTGTTTGTAAAGGAAAATTCGAATCGATTACGTTTCGGAAACACAGCTGGTTTCCCTCATCAGATCTTAAAGCAGATTAAAAAAAGATTCCATGCAATTTTCTTTATGTGTGAGTTTCATGTCTTTTGGAAAAATAGAAAAACTTGTTAGGTAGCGCTGTAGAAAGATTTGTATTTATGAAATGAAAATATTGTTTAAGCTGCGGTAAAAATAAAATAATATTTGTTCGTGAAGACGGAGCAATATTCCCCATCTCCATCTTGAAACAAAATTATCTATTGATAATAAGATCGGATAAAAATCTAACATTTTTGATAAGACTACAAAAAAACACGAATTGTGAAATATGTCTACTATTCACATAATGCCCTGAATTATAGTTTTTCCCAAGGCACAAATAAGTGCCTTTTCAAGCTTTTTAAATCTGATTGGTGAATAAACATTACCGCCAAACCAAATATCGATGTAGACGTTATATTTTTGTTGACTTTGCTTCTAGAGAATCATTTTAATGTTTAATATAAAAGCTTGGATATTTCTCATCTTATTTCTTTGAAATTACGGACATAAACTTTTCCTTATTTCTTTTTTCTTGTAATCCTTTTCATAATAAATAGCACAAGGAAACTTTTTCTAACCCTCTAATTTGTAATCTGCATATCTCGAAACCGATCTATCCCATTGTGCATATTAGCGAAGTGCAGAGTAAAAGCCAGCCAATACGAATGCCTTTTCTTGTATACATTGTTCTTTGGTTTTCCTTAAAACGGTGCGTTATTGGCAGCCTCCTGAATGTCTAAATCTGTAAACCGTAAAATGTACGGTCATGGGACAGATAGGTGATAAAGTGTGTTGATTCAGGGATTTTCGAACATTTGGGCAATTCAGAACATTGAAAGAATTCAAGAAATTCAGAATATGCAAGGATTCAAGGCAATTCAGAAAAATCAAAGATTTACGAAAATTTAACGAATTCAGAGATTTTCACTTTAGAGAATTCAAGGAATTTATTGAATTCCGAATATTCTAGGAATTCAAAATATTCAGGGATTCAGCATATTCAAGGAAGTCAGGGAATTCAGGATATTTAAGAAAAAATCAATGATTCAAATGAAATTAGAGATTTTCAAGTTTTTCAGAGCAAATACTGAATGAAGAGAATTCAAGAAATTCAGAATATGGAAGGAATTAAGGGAATTGATAGAATTTCAGAGATTTCAGAGCATTATAGGAATTCAATACATTCATGAAATTCAATATTTCACAGAATGCAAGTAAGAATGAAAATTCTAGGAATTTCAGGAATTCGTGCGATTCAGAGAAAATTTAAAGAATTTAAGAAATTAAAAATCATCCAGAAATTTAGGGAAATCAAATTCAGTTTCTTTGTACAAATTATCGACAACAACATAGTAATATTCTATATTGTCATATCAGTACTTACCACAGATTCATATCCGTTGGTATTGCTAATTTTGAAAAATATTATAACCACCAATTTCCTTTTTCACTTTTCAAATACTTTTCAAATATTCGGAAATATCACGAGCGCAGACACTAAACTATTCCCTAGTCCCTGCGCGTATCGAACGTATCACTTTTCAGTAAATTCTCTATCATCTGATTCGCCGAAAAACCTACTTCGCAAATCCGCTATGCTAATATGTATCCATCAGGGATGAGTAAGTAAAATACTCGTGGTAATTTACTTGGGGTTTCTACGGTAATTTACCTGGTATATTATGTCATCAGTTTTCAACATGATGTAAATTACATTTTATTCTATATATGAGGGCGCCACCTCTGAGGCAGGAAATTGAAAACTTGAGCCAGACAGCCAATCAGAGGTTTTCTACATGTATTTCACATATTCCAGGTATTTTATGTAAAATACCTCCATTAGGTATTGTATGTAAAAAATTTCCAGTTACGCGTAAATGCACATCCCTGATGGAATGTATGGAAGCCCGGAGTTTTTTTGCTGCTGTTTCGCTTTGATTGGCATTAATATTTTTTAATTATCAATATAGGCTTTGCGAAAAAAAACTCTTTCGAATGCCGATACCAGAATTTCAAAAAAATGAGGTTATGCACATTTCTCCAGGTCCGCCATCTTGTCACGTAATTTACTAGGTATTTTACCTGTTTTCTACGTAAAATACTTCACTTAGGTATTGTACTTCAAAAACCTCCAGTTACGCGTAACTGCACATCCCTGGTATCCATGGGACCTCGCCGGCATCGAGCTATGAAAAGGCCTTTAACAATGACAACAATGTAGAGTTGCGAACAGTGAAGTCCTTGTTTCTTGGACATAATATAACAAAATGCATTTGTTATATTATGAATAAAATACGCGTTTGCATATAACGAAATCTGCGAGACCGACGGTGATGATCTACAGCATTAATAACCTGCACTTAAAAGTAAAGATTTGAAGAATTTTGGTTTGATAAACCCTTCTTTTGCGTAAGTTTAAAGCATAATCATTTGTATTTTTTTTTGCCAAAATATTACAATTTTAAAAAGGCTGGTATTATACCTATGCTAACTTAAACTGATCTCCAAAAACTAAACCTACGCGAAGTGGAACTGAAGTGATTTACGCTTCCTTTTGTGTAAATATTTTTCTATGATTTATGGAATAAATAAATTCAGTTGATAAAATTAAGATTTAAAATATCAAAATTAAGTGTATGTTGAATGTCGTCCAAGTTAAAATTGCTCAAATGGTGCCATTTTCAATTAAAATCCTTTATAGCTAAATAATTATAAAATAGAAAGGGTTAAAATTGGAATATCGTCTTAACGCAATTTAAAATTATTCGGTTTTAATACAAGGAAGTGGCTATATGTTGCGAAAAAACCTGTCTATTTGTACTGAAATTTCGGTTCCCCATAGCCACGGCCTTCATTCAAATAATTCAAAATTGTAACATTGAAACAAGAGCCTTTAAATACTTACCGTCTATATATTTCGAACACTTGAAATCGCAGCTTAAGATTTAACCATTACAGACTCTTTAATCTACATTTTACATAAATTGTTCAGAGTTGAACAACTTCCAATTGAAAGCCTTAATAATATTAAAAACAGTTTAAATTGAAAACGTTTAAAGAATAATCTCAGTGAAACTTTATAAATTGTAGAATTTCAAATAAACGAAGCGTTTAAAATTCGGGAATTAGACATTATTTTTTATTTGAATCACTGAAGCTTGTAAATTTTCAGCTTTGAGTTTGTGGTAGCAAAAGTATTTTTTGGAGGCTTCGAAATAAAGTACTCAATTTGGGTGGCTTCTGCTTCGTAATTGTATAATTTTGAATGTTTTTCATTTGGAAATTTAGACGCTTTAACTTGTAATAGAATTTCTAATAGAAATGTTTTATTTTGCTAAATTAATTTTGCTAAATTATTGACTGATTAAAAATTTGTTTGAAAAAATTAAAGAGCAATAATTTGCTAACAATCGTACCAAGAGATTTTTCAATACTTCTACTTTTTATTCCATAAAACAAATTTACAAAAAAGTGCGTTCTTAAGAAAAAAATATTTTTTCTTATCTTTTAACGCTTAGATGTATTAACAATCAGCTTATATTACAACTTGAGCGCACGCGAAAGAAAATTGGATAAAGTTCCGAAAAGTACTTACCTCCGATTTATTTGAAACTTTGTATACCAATGTATTATTTTGACTCACTGAATACGAAAATGATAGTGAAAATACCCGCAAATTTTATTTTCAAGGTCAAAAACCCCAAAAACTAAAATTTCTGTTTTTCCGTTTATTTAATTAAATATGTAAAATTTAATAAAAAGCTTTAAATAAAAGTTTTAGATCTTCTAAAAATACACCTTTCATACTATACACCGTTTTTCGAAAAAACCATTATTTTTGTAGAAGAAAAGGAAAATTTTGGTGCCAAGTGTAGAATTGCTTGGAATGGGACTTGTGGCACTCCTGTCCACCAAGAGACGTTGGAAAGGGGAAGATATGCGACCTACATTATTGCTGCGACTAATCATAGGGTTGCCTTCCCACCCTCCGCGAGAAGTTAGAAAGGGGAAGGTATGTGACCAATATTATTTCTGTGACCAGTCACAGGGGTGCCTTCCCGCCCCCACGCGATGTAGGAAACGGATTGGGGTTTGACCAACATTATTTGTGTGACAAGTCACGGGAGTGCCTTCCCGCCCCCACAAAATGTTGGAAAGGGGAAAGTATGTGACCTGCATTATTGCTGTGGCTAGTCATAGGGTTGCCTTCCCCCCTCCGCGAGAAGTTGGAAAGGGGAAGGCATGTGACCAACATTATTTCTGTCACCAGTCACAGGGGTGCCTTCTCGCCCCCACAAAACGTTGAACAGGGGAAAGTATGTGACCTGCATTATTGTTGTGGCTAGGCATAGGGGTCCCTTCCCGCCTTCCGCGAGAAGTTGGAAAGGGGAAGTTATGTGACCAACATTATTTCTGTGACCAGTCATAGAGGTATTTTCCGAGGGCTACACTTTTTATTCAAGACTTTTCTCTCAAACAAATATTTATCGATATATAGTTAAAAAACAAAAAAAACAGTTTTTTTGGGCAGACAGTTAATTTGTCAATTATACAATTTGATTATTATAAACAAGTTTTATGAATTAAACACGTATTAAAATCCAGAGAATTGTAAACATCTAACATTTACCTTTTTTGTAAATAATTTAAGTTAACAAATGGAGAAAATTTTTTACGAACAATTTTTTTCGCATCATATATATCGTGATACCTTATTAAATTTATTATGCTGAAAAATATTTTTAACACTTGAAATTTATCTTTGTTATAAATAATTCAAGTGAACAAATAGACAGTTTGCATAATTTATTCGTGGAAAAATATTCTTTGCTGTCTACTATCTATATAAGTCGCTCATCACACTTTCTAAACATCAAAATATTGTTTAGATTTAACATTTAGCTTTGTTAAAAATAATTTAAGTAAACAAATACAACATTTTTATTCATTTTTCGGAAAAGAATTATTCTTTATCTAATATCTATCGAAATAACTTCTTAGACTTAATAAACTGCTAAAATTTTTGAAACTTAACTTTCAGCTATTTCGATACATATAAGATGGAAACGATTTTTTTCCATGAAAAAAGTATGAAAGTCGTTTGATTGTTCATAAAATTTTTTATAGCAATACAATTGTCCAAGAAACAAATTATTAGCTTTCTTTGTATGTTCAGGTTGTAATTCAAGCTGATTGCAAATATATATATATTTTTTTTTTTTATTTGACCACTCATCTCGCGGTTGTGAGACGTGGCCATGAATGGGATTTACCGCGGTCCTACTGGGAGCCGATGTCATTTTTTTTTAGATGACAGTTACTCCCAGTGGGACCCTGCGGTGGTTGTTAACCTTTAGTTTATATATATATATATCTTATATATTCCTTTGGAATCGAACCGAAGGGCCTATGACAAAGCCACCGAACGCTTCCTCGGGTTGTGAATAGGGGTTCCCTGTACCAAGGGTTTCTGCTGAATATGATTACAATAATTAACAAGCAGTCGCGGAAAATTGCCCAAGGATGGATCCGAAGGAATAACCCCTAAACGGAGGTCTAACAAACGTGCCGACAGCTGAATGGCACCTGGGTGAGGTGTCCTAATCGGTGACTCTAGGATTAGGCGTGACGTCTCAGAGTATGCAGCCATATCCTTGCATGCGTCCTCTGCAAGGACGAACGAACCCTTTCCCTAGCTGCTCGTGGGAACAAAAATGACACCACCAAACAGTTTTAGATGCGGATCAAAACGATCGAACGCACAGAGCACCCGTCAATGGGTCGGTAAACAGTATCGATCACCATCGAGTTTGGGATGCTGAAAATAATTTAGATGGAAATACGACGACGAACCGGCGAAACGCCTACAGTAATTCGACGAGTCCACTTAAGGATGACTTGCTAGACTGCCACGATGCCAGCATTATCCCAGTTCACAGAGGCTTTATGGCGCGCATGTACACTCTGTGGTGCCAGAAACACCCAGAGCTTCAGCACGTTTCGCAGCAGTCATTGCGAAGTCAACGTGCCTACCTTTTGAAAAATGGATATGTACGCGGAGCGCTTCCCCAACCGCTGCTTGAACAAGCTGCAGACGAAGATGAGGAAGCAACATTAAGACCAGTCGCCGAAATCTGGCACCTTCTGAGAGATGATCGCGATTTCAGGACAAGGAGGAACATTGACATGCAGGTTCCTCCTAAGCCCCAAGAGCTGGCTGAAGTCGATGCCTCCCTTCGTGAGGATATCTCGGAGGAGTCCGACCTCTGGACCATCAATTGTTCAGTTTATAGTTCTGCGAGAGCTTTGGCTGATTCAAATTGAAGACTGAAACCGACAATGGGTCAAAAGACTAAAAGACGCTTGCATCAACTGAAGAAGAAGATTGGCACAAAGAACTTCTCCGGTGCTGGACCAGATTGTATCAAGAACATCTGGTGGAAGAAGTTTACTTCTACACACCAACATTTGGCCCGCATATTCACCTCATATTTAAAGTCGGAGACGCCC
>JAABKJ010004373.1:0-24451 GCA_011634705.1 Andricus grossulariae
TTGAAAATTGTACTATTTTGTTGAAAATTGAACCAATTTCTTGTAAATTTACTTCTTTATTAAAATTTATATTTTGCCATGTAAAAGTCAACTGAAATCCTTTTCTGGAAAAAAATCAACTATTTTCTTGAAAATTTTCCTTTTTAATTAAAAAATGCATCTATTTTATTAGAATTTGATTTTTTTGGCAAAAATGCAACTGTTTGTTTGAAAATTCAACAATTTTATTGAAAAGTCATCCTTTTTGGTCGAAAGTTCAATTGTTTTGTTGAAAATTCAACTGCTTTGTTGAAAATTCAACTGTTTTGTTGAAAATTCAACTGTGTTGTTGAAAATTGTACTATTTTGTTGAAAATTGAACCAATTTCTTGTAAATTTACTTCTTTATTAAAATTTATATTTTGCTATGTAAAAGTCAACTGAAATCCTTTTCTGGATCAAAATTCAACTAGTTTCTTTAAAATGTTTCTTATCAAATTAAAAATTCATCTATTTTATTAGAAATTCAATTTTTTTCTGAAAAAATGCAACATTTTGGTTGAAAATTCAGCAATTCTATTGAAAAGTCATCCTTTTAGTCGAAAATACAACTGTTCTGTTGAAAATTCAACAATTTTGATAAACATTTATCCTATTTGGTCGAAAATTCAAATTTTTTGTTGAAAATTCACCTTTTTTGTTAAAAATTCAACTGTTTTGTTGGAAATTTTACGGTTTTGTTGAAAATTGAACCATTTCCTTGTAAATTTATTTCTTGTTAAAAATTTATATTTTGCTATGAAAAAGTCAACTGAAATCTTTTTTTGGGTGAAAATTAAACCTTATCTATTTTAGTAGAAATTTTATCTCTCTTGGATAAAATGTAACTGTCTGATTGAAAATTGATGTTCTATGCTTGATAATTGAACTATTTTGTTTGAAAATTTTGGTTGAGAAATTTTGTTTAGAAGTAATTGTCTTTGTCAATAAATCTGTTCATAATATCTCTAAGACTTCCAAAACTGATTTTTTAAAACTGAAAATTCAACTGCGTGGGTGAAAGTAGAACTACTCTGTTGAAATTATTATTTTTTGAATGAAGCTTCATCCCTTTGGTTACAAATTCAACTATTTTGTGGAAAATTAAGTTTTTGCTTAAAATTAATATTTTTTGGTTGATTTTTTTTTCTCATGACTGAAAAATCTGTATTCGTTAAAAATTCTAGGATTGAAAATTATTTTTTTTGTATGAAATGTCATCTTTTTTTTATTGAAATTTCTACTATTTAACTTTTTTGTAGGTAATTCATCTTTTTAGGTTGAAAATTCAATTAGTTTGTTAAAAATTCACGCATTTTGTTTAAAAGTCATCTTTTATGGTAGAAAAGTAATTTTTTCTGTTTAAAATAAATATATTTAAAAATTATTGATTCATATCTGAAATATTGTTCCATTTGATTTATAAAAGATCCTATGTTAAAACTATTACAAGAATGAAATGCTGATAGTTCAATGTTATTAGCCATGTTTACAAATTTCGAAAGATCAATTTAATTCATAATTTGCTTAAAAAAGAAGTTATTGTTAAACTTTTTATTTACTCTTTTTAAATCTCTATTTAGGTTTCCTAAAAATCATGATAATTTTAAGTTTTTTCAAGAAATTTCCCAAAATAATTAGAATTTTGAGTTAAGAGAGGAAATTTTGCGGGGAAAAATATATGCAATTCTAAATTGGATCAGAGAATTTTCGAGAAATAATTATAATTCAGATCGAAAATAAAAAAACTTCCAAAAGAATCATAATTCTGGCTTGAAAGAGGTGGTTTTAAACAATAATTATAATTCTGACTTGGAACCGTGAATTTTCCAAAAGGAAGTATAATTACCAGACCGGGAAAATAAAAAATTGACGGTAAGAAAACAGGAAATTACCGGAAATTCAAAACTTTGTCTTGTGGATGTTAAAGTTAATTGCGCATAAGTGAAATTAATATTTGGCATTGAACGTATTTACTCGTACACTATGTCCGCTTCAAAAACGAATGTTAAGCAAACTTCAGAAAATAATAGTTTTGTGTTAAAATTGTTTATTTGGTGACATAAATTTTGACATTTGAATTTTCACTTCCATTATAGTTAAGAGCTGTGATTTTTATTCAAATCTAATTTAATTGTTTTGACTCAATTGGGTTTATTTTATTGCAATTATTTATTTCTTATAACACAGCATTCACATTCTTATTCTTCGGAAAGTTTTCTCAAATCATTTCGATTTCAATAAATACGAATAAAATGAAATTGTACAGTATCTTCCTAAGAATAAAATCTATAATTCGATTAAAACTTTCTCAACACACAAATATGACTATTCTCAAAAAACAATTTTCACCAGCACTATGTACATTTTTTTCTAAAATACGCTTTGGATACTCAGTTTTGTATATAAAAAAGTGCCTGGTAGTAATACAGCACGGTTTATTTATTAAATCGTTGTGTACACTTTTAAAATTCCACATTGATTGTCAGTAGAATATGGATGAAACAAATTGAATTGGATCTGAAATTATACAATCTGGTCTTTTAATAAAATACAGCAGACTCTGAAGCTTGGGGAATCGTATGTATCTGAAAATGGTTAAAAATAAAATTGAACATTGCCTTTTTCACTTGTTGTAAATGAATTTAAGTTAATTACGTTTCAATTAACAATCAGCTTTTATCTACAAGACATAATTACCACGTCTTTCTAAAATATTTCATGTCCTTCCTCTGAAGCTGTCAGACAACATCGAACATAAAAAGTTTGGCTTGCAAGTGTAATATATTTTGATAATGTTTATAATTAGCCTTATTGCCCTCAGAATTAGATAATTTCACCTTTTCAATTGGCATTCATAAGAAAAAACTTTATTTATTCAAAAATCTTCCAGACTATTTTATTCAGAATTTGTACATCAAGATTTCGGAATAGTTATCGTACAAATTCTGAATAATATAGTCTGTAACAAATCGCAATAAATAAGGGGTTTCCTCATAAATACCAACTTGTTTCCTGGATGCTAAATCAAAAATAATGTACATCCTAAAGTTCTTCGAATACCTTTTCAGTAATTATTTTTCATGTCATCATAATGTTATGTTCATATGTAATGTTTATATGTAATTTTCATATGTAATATGTAAAGACATATGTTCATATGTAATTTTCATATGTATATTATGTTCATATGTAATGTTCCTCTGTAATATTTAAAAACATATGTTCATATGCAATGTTCATTATTATGTAATGTTCATATGTAATATGTAAAAACATATGTTCATATATAATGTTCATATGTAATGTTAATATGTAATGCTCATATGTAGTGTTCATATGTAATTATTCTTTATGTCATTTTTTACCATCTCTAACAATCTATTTATAAATTATATCACTCCGGCAAATAACATCACTTTCCAAAATCTTTTCTAATGTAAGTAATTATTCTTTTATATATATATATATATATATATTTATGAGATAAGTTATCTGAAAATAAAGATAGCTCCATTAGGTTTCCGCAAATCATTACTGAGTACTATTGGAAAACCATTATTACTTCAATAGTACTAACGATTTCACAGGGACCTAATGGAAACCATAAGTACGCAATAACTTTTTTTATGGTGCTTAAAGATTCATTCTACTTTCTATATTCATAACATATCTCCAGATGAGATATCTTGACGCTTCTTCTAAAATTGATAGCCAACAATTATATTTTAAAACTTATTCATGAATTGATGCCACTAAACAACAAAAGATTCGAGTATTTCGATGACTTTAATAATAATATGAGTATTTATTACTATTAATTTTTTAACTTTTTCATTTTGAAAGAAGCACTCATACCTTAGAGGCTCTAAAAATAGTGTCTACCTTGATGGAAAATCGGAAAAACTGATTTTTGACTTATGAAAGGCAATTTTCTGAATGATTCATAATTTCGAGTTGGAACAAGAAATTTTAGTAAATAATTGAAATTTTGACTTTGAGACAGGAGACTTTCTGATCGATTCGAAAATCTGAATAGGGAAAAAGTATTTTAGTGAAGAATTGTAATTTTGAGTTTGGAACAGGGAATTTCAGTGAAGAAATATAATTCTGACAATGAGGACAGGGAATTTCGTAGAGAAATATAATTTTGACTTTGGGAAAGGCAATTTTCCAAATTATTTATAATTCCTAATCAGGGAATTTTAGTAAAGAATTATAATTTTGAACTTAAGACAAGAATTTTTAGTGAAGAATTATAATTTTGAAAATGGGGACATGGAATTTTCGTGAGGAAGTGGAATTTTGAGATCGAAACAGGAAACTTTTTAAAAGAATTAAAATTTTAATTTTGAAGAGGGAATAAATAAGTGAAATAATTTTGAGTTGTAACAGATAATTTTTGACAAGACATTGGAAATTTAGGAAAATTGTTCTATTCCTGATTTATGACAAGGAAATTTACTAAAACAATGTATCAAGCCAGAATTCGTCAGATTTTAAAAATTATTTTTCCCAAATATTAAAAAAAGGGACTGAATTTATGCCGAAATGATAGTAGAAGATTTTTAAAATAAATATAATTTTGACTTGAAACAGGGAATTTTTGAAATAAACGTATTTGTGATTTCAAACAGAAAATTTAAGTGAATAATTAGAAATGAGTCTCTGTGACAATAAATGTTTGAGAAGAATTATTTGGCTAATCAAAAATAACCAGTTCCCTATATTTTCGCTGTAGAATTTAGATTCGAATAATAATTTGAAAAACCAAAACTTACCACAAAAGGTTAATTTTTTCTACATCTATTAAAAATTATTGACACCACATTATTAAAAATGCATGTTTTTTGGTTGATGATTCATCAATTTAGATGAAAACCCCTTTTTTGTTCAAAATTCAATTATTTTGTTGAAATTTTTGTTGTTGTAAATTAATGTTTTTAGATGAAAATTAAACTATTTCATGTTTGGTTGAACACTTATCTGCTTCAGTTGAAAATTCAAATATTTTGTTGAACATTTCCGTATTTTGTTGAAACTTTGTCTTTTCTGGTAGAATACTAATCTTCTTGGTGACAGATTCCCCTTTTTGGTTGAAACTTTATTTCTTTAGTTGAAAATTAGTTGTTTTTTTTTTTAAAATTAATTTTTCAAACTGAAAATTTAACTATTCCATTTTTTTCGAAAATTAATCTTTTTTGATAGAGACTTGACTTTTTTGGTTGAAAATTTATCGATTTTGTTGGAAATTTATCTATTTTTTTGAAAATTTGTCTTTTATGGTAGAACATTCATCTTTGGGTTAAAAATTCAACTATTTGGTTGAAAATTCATTTTTCGGGTTGAAGATTCATCATTTTAGTCAAAAATTTATTTCTTTGCTTACAAATATAACTATTTTGTTAAAAATTAGTTTCTTCCGTTTGAATGGATTTTTTAACTAAAAGTGTAGTTTGAAAAATTAATTTACAATAAAATAGACGACTTCTGAACTATTTAGTTAAATTTTTATTTAATAAAATTAGGTTTCACCAAACAAAAAAAAACACATTTTCGACAAAATAGTTAAATCTTCATTTAATAAAATGAGTTGTTAACAAAGTAGTTCAACTTTTCTTTAAAAAAAAATGAATTTTTAACCAAAAACTTGCATTTTCAACCCAAAATATAATTTTTCTAACAGAAGAAAAACAAAAAATTTTTAACAAAATACATGAATTTTTCACTCAAGAAGATCAATTTTCAGTTAGAAAAATAAATTTTTAACCCAGTCGAATGATTTAGGAAACAGTTGAATTTAATCTCGACAAGACGAATTTTTACACAATGAAGATGAAATTTCAACCAAATAGTTGAATTTTCAACTAAAATCTATGAATTTGTAACAAAAAATGAATTAATTTAATTTTCTATTGAAAACATAAATTTACAAAAAAACAGCGAATTCTCAACAAAATAGTTAAATTTTTACCTGAGGAAATTCAACTAATAAAATGAATTTTTTAACAAAGTATTTAAAGTTTCAGCAAAAAAAAAGAATAGTTACATTTTCAGTTAATAAAATGAAGTTTCAACCAAAAAACTAATTTTCGACAAAATACATGAATTTTCAACCAAAAATAGAATAGATAAATTTTTAGTAGAAAAAATGAATTTAAAATAAAGTGAACAAACTCTCAGCTGATTAGATAAATTTTCATTTATTAAAATGAAGTTTCACAAAAACAAACAAAAAACACATTTTCGCCAAATAGTTAAATCTTCAACTAATAAAATGAGTTGTTAACAAAGTAGTTCAATTTTTCTTTATAACAAAATAAATTTTTAACCAAACAGTTGAATTTTCAAACCAAAAGATTTTTTAAAAAAAAAAAAAAAAAATCAACAAAACACATGAATTTTCCACTAAAATCGATCAATTTACAGTAAAAAAACTAAAATTTCAACACAGTCGAATGTTTTAGAAAACAGTTGGCTTTCATCTCGAAAAGATGAATTATCACCCAATGAAGATGAGATTTCAACCAAATGGTTGAATTTTCAACAAAAAAGCATAACTCATTTTTGACCAGTTAGATTTTTAAACAAGTAGTATAATTTTCCACCAAAAAGATTTTTCATTTTTAGTTGAAAAAATAAATTTACAAGAAAAAAGTGAATTCTCGACAAAACAGTTAAATTTTCAACCGAGGAAATGAATCTTCAACTAAAAAAATTAATTTTAAACACAGTACTTAAAGTTTCAGTCAAAAAAAGAATAGTTACATTTTCAGTGATTAAAATTAAGTTTCAACCAAAAAACTAATTTTCGGCAAAATACATGAATTTTTCACTAAAAAAGATCAATTTTCAGTTAGAAAAATAAATTTTCGAAAAATGATATGAATTTGTAATTAAAATGATGAATCTTCAACAACAAAAAATAAATTTTTAACTAAATAGTTGAATTTCCGACCCGAAAGATACATTTTCTATAAAAAAAAGACAAATTTTCAACAAAATAGATGAATTTCGAACTGAAAAAGATGCATTTTTTACAATAAAAAACTAATCGCAAGAAATTAGTTTAATTTTCATCAAAAAAATAAATTCTTAACCAAAAAGATGAAGCTTCAACTAATGAAATTACTTATGCTCAAATAATAAAATAAATTTCAACCAAAGTGATGAACCACCAATAAGAAAAAATGCTCAACTAAAAGTGTTCTAAAATATACAATTAGTCTACTCTTTAAAAAGAGACATCTTGCAGTGTTTTCTCTACACACTAAAATACAAACACACAAAGACAGACAAATTTTGCGATTTTCAACCCGATACAATCTCTATCACAAATTTCCTTATCTCTGCAATGTATATAGTACAACCGAAACATTAGTTTCCCATTCAATAAGGGTGTATATCAACTATTTAGATCGAAATTGTGGAAGATGAACATCCATTTCTGACAATATCTGCAGTGCATAACTCAGGAGAATAACGCACAGAAGTGAGTTTCGTTAAGGTTAAGTTATATTACGATGGAATTGAAGACATCTACTGAAACCACTTGTAGTAAAGCTGTCTTGAGGTTGTAACAACCCCTTAATTTGCTGTTTCCCTCTCATCAACGACTTCCTCATACATCACAATTCCCTCGAAATCATCTTAATATTAATATCATGTTGCATCCGGGAAATTCTGCAATGTGAAACCATGATGAAATAATCACATTGTTTGCCTTCTGCAAATTCAATAAATAATTATTCATTAAATGCCATTAGAAAGGTTTTTTTCGGTAACAAAATCTTTTTACATCTTTCAATAGTGAACTTTTTCAGGCCTTGGATTCACGCCACTATTGACACTTTTGGACACTTTTTTAATAATGCAACTGTTTTGATATTGTTTTGAAGGTAATTACTCTCATGTTACTATTTTTGTTTAATTCTTCACTAATTTAAACTAGTTTATCAGTTTGCGTTTAAACATAGTTTAAACTTCTTCGCGATATTGGATAAAATATATATCTGTCATCATCAAAATCAAAATTTCAAAAGATTTTTCAGGGTTTAACAAATTATAATAATTTTAAATACGGTTCGAACGTATTAAAAGAAATTTCTCAAGATTTAAACAGATTTCAAGGGATTTTAACTGATTTCAAGGATTACAAAGGCTTCATACGGTGGCCTTTAAAAAAGTTAAATGCTATTTTCAGGTACCACAAAGTTATAAATAGGAGATTGTTTAGAATGCTTCTGTGGAACCATTTTCGATGAAATTAAGATATTTTCCTGAGCGGTTTTTTTTTGCCTGGAAAACCCTATTTGAAATACTAAAAAGTAGTAAAATACTATTTTCAAGTTGATAAGACCATATAGTTACGTTTATATATGTATTTATGAATATTTCATCAAAAATTCCTATACATAATGTTGAAGTTTCATTATTAATTTCTTATAAAAACTACAGTAAGTATAATATACATAATACTTCAATGTTATTGTAGAATACATAATGTGTAATATACAATATACAATAATATATAATAGCTATATAATAATTGTAATATAATTAAACGTGTCTACCGTTATATTCATGTACAGCTTTGACTAAACGTTCTGCGTAGTTAGAAGTTGACTTTTTCACTTTATATGTTTTCCATATTTTTCTGAAAGTCTGCATAAGAAGATTCGACGGCTTGTTCTGAGTAAAATCCTAAGCCTTTATTGTTTTGTTTACAAAAATCTTCGATGTGAAAAAATACTGCGTGAACTTCCGGAGTTACTCTTATGCCTAAATCTAGATAACTCTGAATATCATTATCATTTTAAGATATCCTGGTTTCGACTCAATTGAAAAACAGGAATCGACAACATTTTTAAATGCTTCAAAATGTTTCACATATTTTATGCAAACAAAATTACTCACGGATGGGAAAATTTCACGAAGTACATCAACTTTATTTAACAACGTTTTACTCAAATTTCCAGCAAATCCTGCACTTCCATACAGCACTTCTTTACTGACGTTACACGTTTTGGCCCACATTTCACTAGGATTCTCAAATTTTGTATGCATGTTATCAAACAAAGTGTTTACTACACCGATTAATAAATGTAATTCAGGTGGCGGAACTAAAACACTAATAGTTTTTTCCTTATTTGATGAAATTATAGGTAAATTAGAACAATTTCAAAATTTTTTAAAGTCCTCCTTTAATGAAACCTATCAAAAATAATTTATTAACGCCAGAATCTTTGAATTTCTTTAAAACTACTTCTTCACTGTATTTTTGCCGCTTATTTTCATTTGAGTGTATTAATTGAGAATCTAACGATTGGATAGAAAAAGTTATTTTCAAAAAATTTCCACCGCTGCAAAATGTTGCACTGTGAAGTGATTGAACGGCTTCTAGAATAGTTTTTGATGATAATTCAAAATTTGTACTTAGTCTTGATACGCTTTCAAAAGAAATCACTATTCCATCTTCTTTTTTATTGTTAGAAAGATTGACTTTAATTTTTTCACGATGAATTTTTGACAATGAAATCAAATCTTTGATTTCATATGTTTGATTTTCCAATTTTTCCATTATTACCTGACTAGCAGATTGTTCTGTTCGCAGGTATCTTTTTTTTCTTGTCATTTTTTTAAATTAATTTCAGTGGAGGATTCTTTTGAAAAATTAAATGCACTTTGATCTCTAACTATTTTACACAACTCACACACATATGGTTTTTCAGAAATAGCTCGTCGAGTATTGATTGTTCATTTAAATTTCGAATAATCAGGCATACTAATAGTATACGCATCAGGAGATTTTTCGTTTACGCAAAGCTATTCCCTACAATACATTGCTTTTGGCAACCGCTCATCGTTTATATACATTACATGTTTACTTAATAAATTTTCCAAAGTATCTGTTATTTCATGACGAACTTTTTTCATTGTTTTACATAACAAACACAATTTCAAACGGCATTTACTGTGTAAAAACTGTTTTTCATCACTTAAATTTATTGGTTCCATTTTTTAGCTAATGTTTAATGTTTTAATGTTTTAAGAATGCAAAGCTTTCGCATAAACTAAATTGAAAATAAAATAAGATGTAGAATTTAGAGACTGATACGTCATTGAATTTTGTTTACGATTTTTAATACAGAAAGCAATATATTTATGCATGCCTTGGTGCATACCAAAGCCTTAAGGGCATAAGTGCAGTGTCGGGCATAAGGGCACGTTCAATTATAATTCAATTATTATATAGCTATCATATATTATTGTACATTGTATATGACAATAACATTAAAACATTATTTATATTATACTTGCTGTAGTTTTCATAAAAAATTAATATTGAAACTTCAACACTATGCATACAAATTTGTTGATGAAATATTCATAAATATAATGATTTAAATTTTGTAAGAATCGTTTCTTTCGTTTATTTATTGATGACCTTCTTGTTAGTAATTCTGATCTATACATTACTCTTTATATAAACGTGATTATATGGTCTTATTGACTTGAAAATAGTATTTTACTGCTTTTTAGTATTTCAAATAGGTTTTCCGGGCAAAAATAAATCCGCTCAGGGAAATATTTTAATTTCATCAAAAACAGTTCCCCGGAAGCATTCAAAACAATCTCCTATTCATAACTTTGCGGTACTTGAAAATAGCATTCAACTTTTTCAAAGGCCGCCGTGTTCAACATTTGTAAAGAAAATGTTTAAGATACTACAAATTTCAAGATAATTTACGAGATTTTAACTTATTTCAAGAGTTATAATTTAACCTTGGCGAATTTGTCGGATCTCTAAGGACTTTACAGATTTGAAAAATTGCAATCCCTGGTGGAAAAATGTTTACAAGAAAGTACAGAAAACTAAAACTGTTTTCACATGATTCTACAGAAAAATACAATCAGTTATAAGCAAAATCACAGGAAAGTACAAATTTTTTCTATTATTGAGACGAATTTTGTACTTTTTTGTACTTTTCTGTAAATTGTTGTATTTTATTGTAGTTTCATTTTTCTACAAGAATTTACCAAAAATGAGATAATTTTAAATTAGGATGTGTACATGATCGCTATTACAAGAAAAGCTTCTATGCTTGATCTTCAAAGAAAAAGTAGAATATTAAAAAACAATAACGAATAATCGTTATTAAAAAAAGCGTACGTTTGAAGTTTTTTTCTTCACATACATAGCAATAAATTAGACACAAAATATGTAATTCAAAATTATTGTTTGCAATATTCTGAATATTTATCATCCTAGAACGAAAAAGAACAACTTTTTAACTGGAAATAAAAATTGAACAATTGAGAAAGAATTGATCACTCTCTTTGCAATTAAAAGATTTGAACTCTTAAGAATGAACATTTTTTCATTTGAAGTTATAAAAACTGAACTGCAAATTAAAATACTCAAATTGAAATGCTTGTGAATTTTGACCTTTTGAAATAAAAGCTTAAAAAAATGTTAATTTAAACGCTCAATAATTTTCGTGTATAAAATGAAAGCTTTTAACACTTCTCAATTAAAATTTTTTTTAAATTAAAAGCCGTTAAACTGCTAAATTTGTAATGTTAACTTTTATACATTGTACAGCTACAAGAGAAAAAATCCACACATCAATTTCAATGTCATGAATTGAAGAATAATTCAAAAAATTTCAAAATTTTCAAAATTATATCATTTTAAGCAATTTTATTCTGGAACCATCAATTGATACATCAATATTGGCTTCGAAATCTTTTTGAATATTCTCTAAAACATTTAAAAAAATCAATAAGAAATTTTTCAGGAATCCAATAATAATTTTATTATATCGGAACTCGAATTCTTCCTACAATTTTTTGAAAATCCTGCAAAAGTAAAAGATTCTTTTCTGAAAAATTTTGGAAATCATATTAGAAATTCTTTTCAAATTGATTTGAAAAAATCAACATTGAGTTTTAAATGTTTTGAAATCTTTTCAAGTTTTAAAATATTTTTGAATCTTTTCGAAACTTCTAATTAAAAGTGCTTTTATGAGAAATTAAAGAAATGTAAAATCCTGTAGTTTTCTGTAATACTTTGTAGGTTTATACAAGAAAGTGAAAGAAATATTATGAAAAAGTTAAACAAATTTCTGAATTGTTGAAACTCATACTTTATTGACAATTTTTTTTACTTCTCCACAAGAAAATACAAGAAAAATGATCTTTTCTCATACGAGTGTATTTTTTTGTTAAATTTTGTACATTTTTTTACGAAAAAGTACATCTTTTAACAAAAAATTACAGTTGTAGAAATGTTGTACTTTCTTGAAATTTTTTTCCACGAGGGATGGATTTGAAAGGATATAAAAACTTTAAGATATTTTAAGATTTCAATAATTCAAAGGGATATTTACAATTTCAAGCGCTTTTAGTGAACTTTGAAGAACTTCTATAATTCATGAGATTTGAAAGATTTTTCAAAATTTTGAGAGTATCTTAAATAATATTTTGTATTTCAAAAGATTTCAAAATAATTGCATGAGATTTCAAAAAAATTTTGAGGATTATAGAATTCCAAATGATTTCATAATATTTCAGTATAATAAACAATTTTGAAACATTTAAAGAAAGTTTAACGGCATTTAGAAAAATTCAAGGGATTCAAAAAAAATTCAACTACTTAGTTAAAAGTTGAACTATCTTGTTAAAAATGTATTTTTTGGTTAAAAATTCATTTTTGTGTTTGAAAAATCATATTTTTTTTGTTAAAAATGCCACTGTTGGTGAAAATTTATCTGGTTTGGTTCCGGATTCAACTGTTTTGATGAAAATTCTACGTTTTTGGTTGAATTTAACTGTTTTTTATTTCAAAATAAAAACTTTTTTGGTAAAATTATCAAGTCTTACAAATTTTTGGTTGAGAATTTATCTTTATTAGTTAATAATTCAACTACCTGGTTGAAATTCGAAAGACTTTCTAGAAATTTTATTCGTTTTTAGTTGAAGATTCATAATTTAATTTGAGAATTCATATTTTTGCTTAACAATTCAAATATATGGTTAACAATGAAACTATTCATATAAATTCTCCTCGTTCTCTGCAAAATTGATCAAATTTGTTGAAAATTCATTTTTTTTGCAGAACTTTTTGGTTGAAAATTTCATTTTATTGTTAAAAAATCATCTTTTTGGTTGAGAATTCAACTGCTTTGTTGAAAACTTGTTTTTTTTTTCACTCAACTCAACTGGTTGAAAATTCATCTTTTGGTAAAGAATTGATCTTTTTTGGTTGGAAATGAACTTTTTTGTTGCAATTTCAACTTTTGTAATTAGAAGTTAAACTGGTTTATAGATAATTTGTATATAAATAACTAAACTGGAACCTAATTCAAAACTTAACATTCAATAAAAATATTTTGTTCCAAATTCGTTTTTTTTTTGAAAATCAATTGTTGTATCTGAAAATTCAACTATTTCTTTTTCTGTTGTAAGATTCTACTTTATAAGTTGAAAATACAACTATTTGGTGGAAAATTCATGTATTTTTATGAAAATTCGTCTTTTGGGTTAGAACTTTTTTTTTTTTTTTGAAAATTAATCTGTTTTGAAATTAGTCTGTTTAGCTTAAAAATGTAACTGTGTTTATTCAAATGTTAATCTTTTTTGTTGGAGAATTTCACAATTTTTTTATATGGTAAATCAAATCATGAATGATGAAATTTGAAATAGTTTCACTAGTTCCATGACAAAAATCAGTAATAATTTTGTTTGAAACAAGCTTTTATTATAATATAGTATTATAGTCATATATTATTATCCATAAAATAGGAATAAAATACTAATTTAAGCTGCATAACAAATATCAACAAATATATATTTCTGAAATCAAGGCTCATTTTTACCAATTTTCTTGACAATTTTTTTTTCAGAAAGCTGTTATAATATTATAAAGATATTCTTCACAAATTTGAAATATATGGATGGAAATTGAAAATGTTAAATTGTACTTTTTATCAATTATTGAGAAGTAAAATATAATTATATATAGTTTCAAGTTATATTTCAAAAATCCAAAGAATTTTAAGAGATTTCGTTTCAAAAATTGTTAAAACTCCCGATATTCGGAAATTTCTCATTATGCATTTTCAATAATAGTTCGTTTTTTATATTGTAAAATAAACAGTTGCATTTGACACGAAAAAATTAATCTTGTAGAGAAAAAGACGAATTCTCACAAAATATACACATTTTTGACCAAATATAATTTTGCTACTAAATGGTCGAATTTTAAAACCAAAAGTACGAATTATCCACAGCACAGAGGATCTTTCAACCAATCATTTGAATTTTTAAAGAAATATTTACATTTTAGGTAAAAAAGTTAATTTTTAACAAAGAAGCAAACGAATTTTGAACTAAAATTATAAATCAACCAAAAGGCTGAGCTTTTAAGAAAGATGATTCAAATTTCAACTAAGAACCTTAACTTTCAAACTAAAAAGATGAATTTTCAACAATAAATGTAATGAATGTATGAATATTACTTTTTTTTTAAACAGAACTATATTCTTTCAATTTCTTCTGATTATCTGTGGATAAAATATTACTTCTTTTCAGATTTGTTGAATTCTAATTGTGATATGTTGCTCAATTAACTTTTGTGGGTAATGATTAAAAAAAGGAGATTCGTAACAATATTCAAATTCTCTTTGTGAAATAAAGTTTGGGACAAACCTAAAGCTCTGTCAACTAAGTTTTTGATTATTGAAATTTTGTTTTGAAAATGATGAGCCGAAAAGAAATATAAAATTCTACCTGAATATGTACTTTTCCTATACCAATTGGTAATAATATTACCATCCTGACTTTTAATTACTTCTATGTGCGAAAAACTGATTTTATCATTATTCTCTATTTCATGGGTAAATTGAAGTTTTGGATGAAAACCATTAGAAGTATCAATAATTGGCTGCAACTTTGCAAAAGTAAAAGGGCAAAACAAAATCTTGCTTTTTGGAAGCAAACATCTCCAAATCTTTCATAACTATTTCTGCTAATATCAGAGATATGACTGAACCTATGGAAGCACAAAACTTTTTCCTATAAAAAGATCAATTAAATTAAAAATAAGTTGAGTTCATGATAAAAGCTATCCTTCCCATAAAATCTTTTTAACCTAATCGAGTACGTGTTTTTATATTGTCGGATCTATTTATATTTGCTTGTTTAACTAATTTAAGGGGTATACTTGGAATCATTGCAACAACATCCAAAGAAATCATTACGTGGTCATCAGGAACAGTTTTTTAAATAAGAATTTTTTGGGATTCCCAGCTATTTTTAATATTGTATTTGAAAGTTGTAATGGAGTCTTTAATTATCAAATCAAAGTTTTGATCTCAACATTTCGTGGAAGTGTTAATAGTGGAAATAACCATTCCCAAAGGATAGCCTTCTTTATGAATCTTTCTCAAACCATAACATCTTGAAAGAACTGTGTCTTCGGTATTTATATCAGTCGATCTTATATCTTTTCCTAAAAATCCTTTCTTTCTTGAATTGTCTAGAATCCTAAAAATTTTACTTCTTATTGGTTTTAACGGATTTTCACTCAATAAATCAACGTTATCACGATTGGAAAGTAAATCCTCCATATCCCTAATATAGTCTGATTTCTTCATACAAACTGTAATATTGCCCTTATCAGCATTCATGCAAATGATATCAGGGTTTGTTTATCAGCAAAATTTTCATCACCATGAAACCTTTAAAAATTTTACGATCAATGCTACTAATGTGCAAACAATTCTTATCATAAAAACTCTTTGACAAGTGTAAAACCTTGTTTCGGAAATCTTGTTGATCTAATATTGGAATTTTATGTATACTTGTTTCAACTATTTCCATCATTTGTTTCGATTTAATTTTAATCACATGGTTACTAAATCCTTTACCTAATCTGAGAATAGCTGTAACTGAATCAGGAATTTGAATATCTGCTAAATTTACAAACCAAGGATCCCTATTTTCTTCTTCAAAAATCTTGTGTAAATTCAAATTTTGCTGTTGAACATTAGTTTGTTGATCAATCAATATAGAAAGTTTATTCTCATGCTTTTTATCATTGTTTCGAAATCTTCGAATAAGGAAAATCTGGTGTTTCAAAAGATCAATGATTCTATCTTGTTGTAAATATACTTCTGATACACTTTGAATTCTGTAAATTTTTACTTCTGATAAATTAACATGATTTGAAACATCCTCGATCAGTAAATTCAACACTGAGTGTGTGAAATTCTTTACCTTATGTTCAAATTGTCTATCGCAAAAATTACTGTGAAAAGTAAAATCTCGAAATTTGTTGTCCAAGAAAAATATTTTCTTAGGTAAAACATAGTTTCTTCGAAATAACCATTCTCAAAGAATAGCCTTCCTTATGAATCTTTCTCAAACCATAACATCTTGCAAGAACTATGCCTTCGGTATTTATATCAGTCCATCTTATATCCTTTCCTAAAAGTCCGTTCTTTCTCCAATTGTCTATAATCCTGAAAGTGTCTCCTCTTGATCATCTTAACGGATTTTCACTCAATAAATCAACGTTATCACGATTGGAAAGTAAATCCTCCATATCCCTAATATAATCTGATTTCTTCATACAAACTGTAATATTGCCCTTATCAGCATTCCTGCAAATTATATCAGGGTTGGTTTAAAGGAAACTTTTCGTTATCATGAAACCTTAAGAAATTTTACGATCAATGCTACTAATGTGCAAACAATTCTTATCAACAACTCTTTGACAAGTTTAAAACCTTTTTTCGGAAATCTTGTTGATCTAATATTGGAATTTTGTGTATACTTGACTCAACATCTTTGACTATTTCCATAAAAAAAAAAATTCTCTTACTTAAGACAGTATGCCGAGCGAGCCACCACAACAACACTGCCACGTCACACCCGCAGTCGCAAGGTCTCGAGCGGCAGACAATAAGAGAAGTCTTCTTCTTCTTCTTCTTTGGTGTGTTTTTTCTTTAGCACTAGGTCTGTAGACATGTCCAGGTTTCCGCGTTGGACATCCCGTGCTGATAATAGCGAGATCTATCCGGCCATAGCAAGTAATTCTATAGTGATCTAGACTTCCAAATATGTATTTTCATAGATAGAGTATAGATGGAGTAGTAGATGCTTAGCAGTGCTTAGTGTACAATAAACGGGTAATTCAAAGTAGAACTGTTGTCTCCAATGTATGTGATTACACTACTTATGGGGTTCATGTACCGTAAAGCGTGAAAGATTCAAAGCATGAAGTGTATAATTAGAGAAAAGTAAAAAGGAAGGAAGCGATATTAGAGTTGCAAGTTTAAACTTGGAGTTCGCAGTCATTAAGAAATTCAGCAATTAGATTACAAGCATAACTATTAGGTTTATATAAGAAGCTCTCCACACAGAAGGGAGGACGTTTTTTAATTTCAATTAAGGATAGTTCGAGTTTTTTCCTTTGTTCATGAAAGCGGGGACAAGCCTATAAAATATGATTAATATCTTCTTCAGGGTGTCCACAAGGATATTCATAAGACTCTACAAAAAATTTTCTAGCTAAACTACTAGCTAGAGCGTAATGATTGCTTCTAAGACGAGAGATACTAACAATATCACTTCTTTTTTCTGACTTAGACTGATAAAACCAAGGTTTTGGAGAGGTTGAAAAGAAATTTTGAAAATAGTAAAGGCCCACTCGTCTACGTGCACTGTCTCTTTCTAAGACAGTATTCGAAAGTCTAAGATACGTGTCATCAATTGACTTGAAGAAATCAGTGTAAGGGATTCTATAATCTAAGGGGGTTCCAGAGGTTAGAGCCATTTTTGGCTAGTTTGTCAGCAACTTCGTTGCCAAAGATTCCTTCATGACCAGGTATCCAGTAGAGACTAATTTTGATATGAGCTTCCTTCGCATGTGAGAGAAGATTTCTGATTTTGTAAACAAAATAATTTTTGGTTTCGAAATGGTTAAAGTTTAGGCATGCTTGTAAGACGCTTTTGGAGTCTGAGGTTATTACTGTTGGGGATATTTTTTTCTCTAGTATAATTTCTAACTCTTCAGAAAGAGCAGCAGCTTCAATCGTGAATATAGATGAGTGATGAAATAATCTAAATGTAATAAGAGAAGTGACTGCACGGAACAATAGCGTGAGGGACAAGCTACCAAATAATCACAAACCTCATTAGGAATAGGAAACATTCATCAATTACAAATTTATTTTAGATTTTGACTAAATCAAATTGAATAGGCTCAAAAGAGTATTAACACTGTGAAACCTGTAAGCAACATTGATTCAATATTGCTAATGTTGTTATGCAATATTGCGTGCTGTTGGCAGGATACCTAATTGTCTAGCTCCTGCTTGAATAAGGATTCTTTTCCAATAAGTTATTTTCGCAGCTCGCGCGGGAAGCTCGCGGGAAGAAAACGGAAAAGTGAAGGATGACGATGAAGCCGCAAAAAGCAAGCAAAGGAGGAATAAGGCAATAGACTTTGCTTTTTATTTGAGGTAAATATACACAGAGACACAATGCCAATGCAGGCTTTGAAATTGTTTTGTTAGACAACGTAAGGTAAGGGGTAAGGCAGTATGCAGCACTTTGTGAGTTACTTGTGTAGTGTAGTACCGTGCCGGCCGGGTTGGGAGGACGTCCGGGGGTGTCACGAGATCAAAGAAACATGGGGATCAAAGAAACGGGTATTTGCTAGCTGCTACAAGTATAGGGAACAAGGTGATAGATATACTCTCATCTCTTCACCTCACCACACCAATACGATACAATACGATACAACAATATGACAATAATCATCGGTTTTCGACGTTTTCGCCTTTCCTGCGCTTATTTCTTATTTCCAATATTTTTTACTTTCTTTCACTTTCTTTCTATTCTTCTTCTACAGCTTCCCCATTTTTTTCCATTTTCACAAATATAGATAAAATTAATTCTAAACAATATTACACAAACTAAAATTTACCAATTAGTGTTATTAATTGAATGGCATTACACTAAACTTCGTAAACATAAGAAAAGTGAACAAATACATGACCTACATATAGTTGTAACTTAATCGATTTAATGAATGAATGTGACCGATTATTAATTTATTATTCCATTTTTGCAAACGTACATATATAATTCGATTTTAAACAATAATACACTAATTTGAAAATTAGTTATAAATGTATTTAAAATTGGATTGAGCTCATTGATTGGATCGAAACGATTTAACTAATTGAGCGCACCTAGCGCGGCAAAAGTGGCAAACGCAAATTTTAAATTTCCGCGAGAGTAAACAGAAAAAAACAAAATCCAATATTGCAGATTCAGCATATACTTTTTCAAATGTAATTTTAATTATGTCAAAGTGTTGGAAATATATATTGACTAAGGGGTCATCCACAAATTACGTAAGACCATGGGGGGTCTTACTGTTTCCCATGGGGAGATATTAAAACTTAGAGGAAAGTCTAGCAGAAATTCGATCTGATAAAGGAAAAGTATTACATTTTCAACAAAAATAAATGAATTTTTAACTATAGGTGATGAAAAAATCCAATACAATTAACCCATTAATCTCTTTTCCAGCTCCCGCAATTTCTACCGCAAAAATTCCGCTAATAGTTGAATTTTCGGTTAAAAAAATTAATTTCCAACCTAAGAAACAGACTTTATTAAAAAAATATTTGAATTTTTAACCAAACAAATGAAGTTTCATCCCTAAATTTATAAAATATTTTATTACATTTTTGGGGACAGGGATCAGAGAAAATCTTACGAAAATTCGTCTCTTTTGGTAGAAAATTATTCTACTTGGTTAAAAATGAATTTGCTTGTTAAAAATTCATCGCTTTTTGGTGAAAAACTGTAGTATTTTGTTGAAAGTTCGTTTTTTTTTTTGTTGAAAATTAACTTTTTTAACTGAAAATGTAACTATTTCATTTTTTGATAAATATTCGACTATTTTGGTAGAAAATTAAGTATCTTGGTTACTAATTAATCTGTTTGGATAAATGGAACTATTTCGTTAGAAATTCATTTTTTAGTTGAAAATTGAATTATTATATACAAACTTAGTTTGTTTAGTTATGAATTAATTTCTTTAGCTGAAAATATGACTATTCCATTTCTGGTTGAAAATTTTACTTTTTTAATTGAAAATTCATCTTTATGGTCAAAAATTCATTCCTTTGGTTAAAAATTCAACTAGTTTATTTAAAAGCAACTTTTTTGTATGAAAATTAATTTTTGCACTGTAATTTTAACTATTCAATTTTTACTTGAAAATTCGATTTTTTCAGTTTAATATTCATATTCGTAACTAAAAATTAATTCCTTTGGTTGAAAAGTTAAGTACCTAGTTTCTTGAAAATTCACTTTTTTTGGTTTGAAATTAATAATTTTAACTGAAAATTTAACTATTCCACTTGTAATTGAAAATTTATGTCTTTTTTCAAAAGTCGTCTTTTTTATAGAAAATTAAAGTTTTAGCCAAAAAGATAAATTTTCATTCAAGAAGATTAATTTTCTACCAAAAAAGTTGAATTTTTTACTGAAAAGGAAGTAGTTACATTTTCAGTTAAAAATATAAATTGTTAACTAAAGAATCTAATTGTCAATATAATAGTTCAATTTTGAACTGAAAAAAATAATTTTTAATAAATTTGTTTTATTTTTAACCAAAAAGATTCATTTTCAACTAAAAGTATTAAATTTTTCACAAAAAAGTTCAATTTCCAAACAAAAATAAAATAGTTACATTTGTAATTACTAAAAATTAATTTTCAAACAAACGAATTTTTAACAAAATATTTAATTTAAAAAAAATTTAACCAAATAAATGAATTTTCAAGCAAGACGATTAATTTTTTTACCAACAAAGACCAATTTTCAACCAATTAGTTGAATTTTTAACTAAAAACAATTCGTTTTCAACTAAGAATGGAATAGTTAAATTTACAGTTAAAAAAATTAATTTGTAACAGAAAAGCTAATTTCAAAAGCCTCTATTTGAATTTCCAACCAAAAAAAAATAATTTTCATCCAAAAAGATGAATGTTCAACCAAATTCTTGAATTTTCTTCTGAAAAAAATATATTTTTCAACTAAAATTGGTATAGTTAATTTACAACCAAAGAAATAAAGTTTCAACTATGTAACTATTACATTTTTTGTTAAAAATTCGACTTTTTTGGTAGAAAATTAATTTTTGAAGTAATTTATCTGTTTGGGTAAAAATTTAACTATTTCGTTAAAAATTCATTTTCTAGGTGAAAATGGAGTTATTATGTTGTAAATTAGTTTGTTTAGTTAAAAATTAATTTTTAGGCTAAAAATATGACTATTTCAGTTTCAGTTGAAAATTTGTCTTTTTCGGTAGAAAATTAATTTTCAACCAAGAGTATCAATTTTCTACAAAAAAAAAAATTTTAACTAAAAAAGAAATAGTTAAATTTTCAGATAAAAAATTAATTTTAAGCCAAAAACGCGAAGTTTCAACATATTAATTCAATTTCTAACTAAAAAAATGTATTTTAAACGAATTTATAACAAAAAATGAATTATCTACATTTTCAGTTTCAGATTGGAACAGTTATATTGTCAGTTAAAAAATTAATTTTTAATAGCAAAGTTTAATTTTCGACAAAAGAAATTAATTTTCAACTAAAAAAGATCAATTTTCAGCTAGAAATGGAATATAGTCATATTTTCAGTTGAAAAATGAAAATTTTCAAGTAAAGAATCTAATTTTCAACATAATAGTTCAATTTTGAACTGGAAAAATTAATTTTCAATAAAATTGTTTTATTTTCAACCAAACAGATCAATTTTCTACCAAAATGATGAATTTTTTACCAAAAAAGTCGAATTTTCAACCAAAAATGATATAGTTACATTATCAATTTAAAAAATAAACTTTTAACGAATTATTTAAATTTGTAACAAAAAGAAATTAATTTTCAAGCAAGTAAATTAATTTTCTACCAAAAAAGATCAATTTTCAATTAATTAGTTGAATTTTCAACTAAAAACAGTAAATTTAATTACTCCATTTATAGTGTAAAATTTAACTTTTTTATTTTAAGATTCAAGTAATTGGCTGAAATAGTTTAAAAAACCACCTGACGTAATTTGCAGATGACCAAAAATTTTTTTTCTCGAATTTTGATGAATAACGCCAGGAAATTTGTTCGAATTCACACAAAAATGAATCCATAGAGAAAAAAAGATATTTAGAGGTGGCGCAAGCCCCATGAAGTTTAACACGTATTTCCCATTAGAAAAAAATACGTTTTTATAAATTTTTATTCAGAATCCTAAATATAAGTAGAATCGGGTTGAAACTCAACATTTCTCTTCACAATCAGCCATAGGATACGAATAAAATATTACTTTTGAAATATCACCCCCATAAGTCTGTTTTATAGGGTGCCAAAAAAAAACCCATAAGTGAAAAATTAAGTTTTGCGAGTTTTTGATGCTAATTATGATTTTTTTCGTTGTTTTGAATGCAAAATGTTTTAAATACATAAAATACTACCTCATACTGATAATTAGATGCTTTAATAAATTGTTTAAACAATTTATTACTGTTTTTAGTCATTTTTTCTTAGAATGTAGATAGAAAGTCGCGGTTTCTTCATAAAATTGTGCACTTCTTGTCTAATTTTCAATTAGAGAGAAGTGATAGTTCATTAATGCTAAGTATAATTGTTTGAACAAATTATTATTGTTGTTAATAATATTCTCTTAGAATAATGCTAGAAAATTGCAGTTTTTTCTGAAATTTTCAAATTTTTGTTCACTTTTTACTTGGAGTGAGTTGAATAATTAATTAAAAATCACAAAATTATTTGTTTACACTATTTATTATTATTATTCATAATATTCAATTTGAATAATGCAAGAAATTTGCGGGTTTTTCTGAAATTTACAACTATTCGTCTACTTTTCACAAAGGGTGAGTCAATAATTAATTTAATTTTGCAAAAATAATGATTTGAACAAATTATTATTGTTTATAACTATTTTCTTTTTTATAATGCAATATAGTTGCGGTTTCTTCTAAAATTTTTATCTTTTTACCAAAATTTTTCTTAGTGAAGTAATAAATAATGCAAGTTAACAAACATGCTTATTTAAACAATTGATTATTGTTTATAACTATATTCTCTTAAAGTAATGCTAGAAAGTTGATTTTTTTTCTAAAATTTGAAGTTTTGCTTTGAATTTTTATTTATGAACAAATAATAAGTGAACCTCAACAAGAATCATTTTTTAAATAATATTTTACTTTTTTAGGAAGAGTTTTAGTTTTTCTTTTTTCCCAATGTTTGAAAAAATTAATTAAAACAAAAAAGCTATCTTACACAAGAGAAAAAAAAACAAAGAATGGAATAATTTTGAATTAACAACAACTGGTAAAAATGCTTTCTTCATTTACTAAATTCTTATGTAACATTTTGTAAGTGAAACATTTTTGACACTTTATTCTGATACAAAAATGAGCTTTTTTCTTGAATTTACAACTGCTGAAAATTAAATTTTCCATTTTCTTCAGAATGAAAATTCGACTTTTGAAAATCGACTGTCAAAAATTGGAGTGTTAAAAATTAAATTGTTGGAAAACCAAGACAAAAGTGATTTTTGTATACAAAACAATTTTTTCTGTAAAAGTTTTGTTTCAACTTACAACAAGAAGCTTATTGTAAAGCGTAAAAGAAAAAATTGGAATTGAACATATTTTTATATCAGCCCCCCCCCCCAGCAAAATTTATTCACGAAAAACAAAAAGAAGATTGTTTAAAATATGTTTCTCTTTAATCTTTATTTATATTTTGTTTATAACTAAAAAGGCAAAGCAAAGTTGAACATTTCAGAAAAAACTGCAACTTTCTAACACTTATCTAAGAGAAAATAGTTGTAAACAATAATAAATTGTTTAAACAACTATTTTTATTAACTTGAATTAATTATTACCTCACTAAGTGAAAAGTGGGCAAAAAGATAAATATTTCAGAAAAAATCGCAACTATCCGGCATTAATATAGATGAAGATAGTTATTAGCAATAATTATTTGTATAAACAATGATTTTTGTTAACTTGAATTAAATATTACTTCACTCTAATTGAAAAGTGGATAAATAGTTAAAAATTTCAGAAAAAAACCGCAACTATCTAGTAATAATATAGAAGAAGATATATATAGACAATAATAATTTGTTTAAACAATTATGTTTGTTAATAATAATGAACTACTATCTCTCTATGATTGAAAATTGGAAAAAAGTGGAACATTTTTTAAAAAGCCGCGATTATTTCCATTTTAAGAGAAAATTGCTAAAAACAATAATAATTTGTTTAACAATTAATTTTGCTATATTAAATTAAATATTAACTCACTGCAAGTGG
>JAABKJ010004374.1:0-12810 GCA_011634705.1 Andricus grossulariae
TCTTTAAAAGAGTCTTTTAAAGCGTCTACTATCCCGTCTATATCATATAGCATTTCACCTTTGTTGTTTCTCATGCTCACAAAGTCTGTACTTTTACTTTTCTTTATCTCTTTAAATATTAGTTTCATGGTTCCTTGGAAGTCGTTTTATAATTTCTTTTCTTTTTCTGTTCTGATTTTATCTCTACTTTCCTGTACTAGTCGTTTAACTTTCTTCTTCTTGTGTCTGTAATCATTTGCAAGTCTACTTCTCTCCTCATCGCTAAGACCTCTGATGTCTAACGTCCTCTCGTACGCTTCTTCCTTCTCTTCTCGTGCTGCCTAGATTTCATCATTCGACCATACATCACCAGATTTCCTTCCTACTACTGCCGTACGGTCTACTTTAATCGCAATGTTAACAATGTTATCCCGTAACATAGTCCACGCGCCTTCTACATCTTTATTAATTCTGAGCCCTCCCGAATTGCTTCATCTATGCGTTCGTTCATTTTATTCTGGAAATCTATTCGCATTTCCGGTTTCTGTAAATTTTTAATCTTGATTCGCGTTTGTTCCGCTTTGTTTTATTTCTTCTCCATTCCCACCCTAAGTTTATTTTGGACACAAAAAGGTAATGATCAGTATTGCATTCGGAACCCCTCATGACTCTTGTATCTTTAACTAGATCTCTTAGTCTCTCATCCGCAATAATGAAGTCAATTATACTGCGGTTATTTCCTTTATACCAGGTGTACGTGTGGATCATTTTATGTCGAAATCAAGTATTTGTAATAAATAGGCCCTTTGTTAAGCATAAGATATCTAACTTTCCCCATTATGATTTTTTTCTTGGATCCCCAAATTCACCTAGAAACCTTCCTGTATCTGTATCTTGACGTTGGACGCCGACCCATCCGTTTATATCTCCTAGCGACATTATTCTTTCACCTTGATCGCAAGTGCTAATCGTATCATTTAAAGTATCTCGGAATGCGTCTTTGACTTCTCTCGTGTCACTATCAACTAGGGCATAGCACGCTATGATGAATAATCTTCTCATTCATATCTTCATTCTAGCCCACAGCAATCCGGTTGATACAAAATCATGATCTTTGAGATGCTGTCTTGCTTTTTAATTCATAATTAAACCGACTCCTTGACTACCATGTGATTCACTACCTAGTCCTGACTAGAATTCAAAACCGCCTTTCAACACCCCATTTTCTATGTTTCTACATTCGCGACCCATTTCTTCGTCTCAGGTACACATAAAATATCTAGTTTTCTTATTGCATAGTTTCTCGTAGTTCTCTTATCTTAATATCTATCTTATTGTTTCTATCATTCATTGTTTAAATTGTGCACCCAACTAACACCTTTTTGCGTAATTTTTTTTTGCGAGTCGAAAATCATGTCCAAGTTGAGAAGTCATTCTTCGTATGGTGGAGAGTGTTATTGTAGCGTCAGTCCCACCAAAACTTCTATTGCTGGGGGGGGGGGTGGTAAGGATAGGAAACCTAGAGTCGCAATTGGTTGATGTTTTATGCTGAGAAGGTCACCAGTCTTCAGTAGTGTTGTATTATATAGGAGTTCATATGTTCCCATCTGCCAATTCGTGGCCTACGCTTTTTAATAAATGGATTATTCAATATTTTGATATTTAATCAATTAAATATTATTCTTCTAATGAAATTTGGAGAAAAAATTAGTATTATTTACTTTGAAAGAAAAACATTTGTCCATACAGCACTTAAAATTTATTTATTGATTTTTTTTCGAAACGAATGATGATGGAATTATTTTGTAAAGTTAGTTAAATAATGATTTATTCAGTCACATATTTTTAATTTAAAATTTACTGAATCAATGGCATCATTATAACAAATCGTCCAATGCATCGAATCCTCTTCGCTTCGCTTATTATGCGGTTTCACTCCGTGGCCGTGGTAAGAAGAGGCAGGCGTGCGTATCAAGCCATTGTTTTCGTCCTTTGGTGAAGGAAAGAGATTGATGGCGAAACAAAAAATATAATTTCCCTGGCATAAATCTTTCCCTTGAATGTGCAATGGCTCATCCAAAAGAGAATGCTTAGCTAGAATGTATACCACACTTTACATTTCCAGTTAACTTTCTGATTCTATAAATATAACATATATTGCGATCGAATTCAAACTCACATAAAAAGACAGTAAAAATATAAATAATAACATAAAAGACAGTATAAAAGCGTTACAGATCCATAATAATTGAAGGGTTTCAGTAAAAAAATAGATAACTACCAAAATCGGAATTTTTCAGCAGAGCGAAAAAACATTCTGTAAAATCAAAATCACCTTTTGAACACAAAAAAAAGTCCACTCCTTACCTAAAGTATTTCTGAATTAGGAGAAAAAAGTGTGATTGAAAAAATGTATCCAGTTTCGAGAAATAGGATGTTGTAGTTGACAGGCTAAAAGTGACAAGAACCCAAAATAGAAACAGGCTCAGCTGCGGATCGCAATAAAAGTGCAATTTTCAGTTTAAATAAAAAATGAAAACTAATTTCCAAGATTATTGGAAGAAAATTAGTTTGATCGGAAAAATGAACCGATTCCGAGTAAATCAGTCAACAATCTACATACATTTTTAACCAAAAACGAAAAGTTAGTTTGCAGGAAAATTTAATTTAAACAAAGAAATAAAAACAAATTCAACAAAATAGTCGAATTGTCGAACAAAGAGATGAATTTTCTGTCTAAGAAGATGAATTTTCATCTGATAAAGATTTTTCATTCACAAAAAAAAAATATTATCCGAATTGATGAACTTTTTATCCAAAAGATGAATTTTCTGTAAAACAATTGAATTTTAAACCAAAAATATAAAATTTACATTGCCAATTAAAAAACCGAATTTTAAATTACAAAAAAATTCAAACAAATAGCTAAATTTTCAACCAAAGAGATGTTGAAAAATTAATTTTTAAATATAAAAAACGAATTTTCAACCAAAGAGATAAATTTCAACAAAGAAGCCAAGTGATACATTTTGAAACTCAAAATATCCAATATGCTCTAAAAACAGGGGAAATACGAAGATTTTTCACGAAAACAAGGAAATAAATTGCGAAAATAAAGGTGATGTAGGTATTATATTAAATTCAATTTAAAACGCTTTAAATTTCTGAAATTTACAATAAAAATGTAGCACTTTCAACAAAATCGATAAATTTTTAACCAAATAATTCAATTTTCAAATAAAAAGATGAATTTTCAACCGTGAATATTAACTTTCTTCTAAAAAAGTAAAATTTGTATAAAATACATGAATTTTCAACTAAAAAAGATAACTTTTTAACAAAAAGTCGAATTGTTATATCTTCAGGTTAAAAAATTAATTTTTCACTAAAAAATGACAAATTTTCAACAAAATAGTAAAATTACTAACCAAAAAGAAACGCATTTTCAACTTAAGATAGTTAAATTTCTAAACAAAGAGAACTAGTTAAGAATTCTACTATAAAAATAAAAATTTAACAAAGAATTGAATTTATATCCAAAAAAAAAATAAGTTTTCAACGAAAAATGTGATGGTTAATGTCTCAAAAAAAAAAAAAAAAAAAATTTAGATTGATAACAGTTGCATTCAACCGAGAAAGAACGCATTTTCAACCAAATAAATAAATTTGTAACCATAGAGGTAAATTTCCCACTGAAACGATGAGTCATAAACCATGAGAATTATTTTTTAGCCAAAAAAAAAAAACTGTCAAACAAATAGTTGAATCCTCTACCAAAACAGATTAATTTGCAAGCAAACAGTTGCATTTTTAACCAAAAAAAGATGAAATTTATAACAAGAGAGTTGAATTTTTAACCAAGAAAATTTTTTTCAGACAAACAGGAAACGGATTGTCAACCAAATTGTTGAATTTTCTATAAAACAGTTGAATTTTCAAAGCTAAAATATGAATTTACAACCAATATTTGAATTTTCTACCAAAATAGTTGAATTTTCACCCAAAAAGTCGAATTTTGAATAAAATCATATCTTTCGGTTGAAAATTCATTTTTTTAATGTCTTTTTTTTTACTTAAAAACTATACAATTTTGTTGAAAATTGATGCAGTTTGTTGAGGAGTCGTCTTTTTTTGGTTATAAAATGAATCTTCTTGATTAAAAAATCATCTTTTTGGTTTCAATGTTGAACTCTTTTGTTCAAACAATTTTTTTTTAAGATTCATTATATAAGTTGAAAACGCAAGTTTTCAGCTGAAAATTAAACTTTTTTTTTTTAAATTCGTATTTTTGGATGGAGAAGTAACTATTCCATTTTTGGTTGATAAATCAAATACTTGGATTAAAGTTAAATTACTATCAAAAAATTTATTTTGTTTTGGCTAAAGATTGATCATTTGAGTAGAACATTCATATTTTTGAGTTAAAAATTCGTCTTTTGGCTTACAAAAAAATTTTTAGTTGAAAATTAACTTTTTGTTATAAATTTATATTTTCGGTTGAAAATTCAACACTTTTGTAGATAATTATTCTACTTGGCATCAAAATTCAATAATTTGGTATAAAATTAAACTATATAGTTTTAAATTAATTTTCTATTGAAAATTTATATTTTTGGCTGAAAATCCAACTATTTTTATGAAAATTTAAGTGTTCAGGTGAAAATGATCTTTTTTGTTGAAAAATCATATTTTTGGGTTGAAGATTCCACTTTTTTGTAGATAATTCGTCTTTTTGGCTGCAAAATTCAACAATTTTGTTGAAAATTGATATATTTTATTGAGATTTTTTTTTTAGTAGAACATTAATTTTCTTGGTGAAAAGTACATCTTTTTGGTTGAAAATTCAACTACTTAGTTGAAAATTGATCTATTTTGTTTGAAAATTCTCATATTTGGTTGAGGGTTCAACTATTTGGTTAAAAATTAGTTTTTCCTTTCGTTTAATTAAACTAATTGAAAATTCGTCGATTAGTAAAAAATTCTTCTTTTATGGAGAAATGTAATCTTTCTTTGTAGAAAATGAACATTTGTGTGGAATATTCAACTGTCTTCTAAAAAAATCGTCTTTTTTACTTAAAAATTCAACGGTTTTAAGTTGAATTTTGATCTTTTTATTCGAAAATTCGACTTGCTTGTTCTGAAATTAAACTTTTTTGTTAAAAATTTGTCGTTTTGGATTGAAAATTCATCTTTTATGGTAAAAAAGTCATCTTTCTAGGTTGATAATGAACTTTTTATTGAAAATTCAACTGCCGTCATCTTTTTGGGTTGAAAATTTAACTACTTGTTTTATAGTTGAACTACTTTGTTGAAAGTTCGTGATTTTTGCTTGAAAGTTCAACTATTTGGTTGCTAATACAACCGTTTGGTAAAATTTTGTTTGTTTGTGGAAAATTTGTCTTTTTTGTTGGAAATTCATCTCTTTTGGTGGAAAACATTTTTCAGTTGCGAATTCAACTATTTTACTCAAAATGCAATATATTTCGACTTGAAATCATAGAAACTTAAAGTGTTTCATATAGTATTCAATATGGAATTCCCATTAATTTTATTTGAAATAATTCATTCCCGTGTCATTTCCCTATTTTCGTTTCTCAAAATTTTGAACCAAGTCGAATTTTTAAGATAAAAAAGATGAACTTTTAACTAAAAATTATTTAGTATAATTTTTATTATGGAGAATTAATTTTCAATTAAAAAAAAAACACGATTTTTCTACGAAACTGTTCAATTTTATACCAAATAGTTGAATTTTACAACAAATAGTTAAATTTTCAGTAAAAAAATCATTTTTAACCAAAAAGAACGAAGTTTTTAAAATAAACTTATAAATCTTTAGCCAAAAAAGAAAAGAAATTTCAAGAAAGCAGTTTAACCTTCAACCAAGTAGTTGGATTTTTAATCTAAAAAGATGAATTTCTAACGAAAAATGTAATAGTTGATATTTAAAAAAAAAAACGATTTTTATTTGAAATAAAAAAAAAACAGTCGGATTTAATCAACAAAGACAAATTTTTAACAAGATACTTGCATCCTCATATAAAACAGATAATTTTCAATTAAAAAATTCGATTTTTAACAAAAAAATTGATTTTCTTCCAAAAAAGACGAATTTTCAACAAAACACATCAATTTTCTGCCAAATAGTTAAATGAAAAACAAGTCAGGAAAGAGTCAGGGAATTTTTAAAATTTTAATTTAATTTTTTTTTAAATTAAATTTTTTGTTGTTGAAAATGATCTTTTCTGTTAAAAATTAAATTTTTCAGTTTGATAATTCAACTGTCAACTATTTGTTGAAGTTTAACCTTTTTGTTTGAAAATTCGACCATTTGGTTATAAATTCATCTCTATAGGTTAAAAAATAAACTATTTGGCTAAAACATCAATTACTTTGTTAAAAATTCGTCTCTCTTGCTTGAGAGTTCTCAACTGTTTGATTTTAAAGGCAACTGTTTGATTAAAAAAAAATTTCATACTGAATTAAATATTGTATCTATATTAACAATTTGGAAAAAAAGTTTAAAAATTAGTTATTATTTATTTTCTCTGCTGCCGAGAGTGGAGCCCCTCGATGCGACGGCGAGAGATGTTCACCGAAGCGTGAAACACCAGCAGCGTAGCGGAAAGGCACAGTGCGCGGGTACTGACTCGCGTATATGGCGTAATAGTACGTATGCCCATTGGAAATGGTTCAGACAACCCTGACTGTTAGTTGTTCAACACGTTTCATTTAAAAGAATTTCTTTCCCTATTATTCCCCTATTTTCATGAAAAAACACCCTACTTCCCCTCTTCCGAGAGAATTTTGGGCTCTGAAGACAGAATTATAAGAGGAATAATTTCATATTCGAATGATGTAGTCTCAAATTTAAAACCTTCATTTTTGAGTAATTTTAGGTTCAAAATTAATGGTCATGATGTTATGAAAGATACAGGACCTGTCGAGTCTAGGACTGACCGCTCCACATTCGGAATGCTCCTTGCGAAAGCAATAACATTCATCCCGGTGGTGCCTTGTGCAAACACTTCCACACATGTTTGCTTTTAGACTCATACGCCTTACACACACAAACATATTTACTCAGTTTGGGGTACTTCTGCACAATGCAGTTTACACAATGTCTAAAATCTCATTCGAGTGCTCACTGCTCTTTAAACATAGATTCCATGAAATGTATTGTAGACATAGCTAATCCAAAGTATTTTTTCAAACATTATCATATAGTAATGATTCTGCACTATTTTTTCTTCATTTTCCGAATAGATCCCTTCTCTTACCTCTTTTACCTCTCTTATTCTGGTGCATCTCCTCTCTTACCATCACTCTTCTAAATACTTAAATACTTCTTCCTTTTGTATCATCTTATACCATTTATATTTTCATTCCTCATTCATCATCTATCTTATTAATTGTCTTTCCCTGTTTCTTTTCAGTAATCATAGACTACTCCAGTCCTCTCTCCTATATCTCTACCACAGAAGAGCTCCTTTCTTCTACCTCCTTTAAACACATTCTCGCTAAGTACCTCTCCCTTTGTCTTCTCTTCATTTTCCCAATACATGCCTTCTCTTACCTCTCCTAATCTAAATCTTGCTTTTCTCGTCCATCTTCTCTCTTCCCATCTCTCTTCTAAATACTTAGATACTCCTTCCTTTTGTATCATCTTATACCATTTATTAGATTTTCATTCATCAATCATCACCTGTCTTATTAATTGTCTTTCCCTGTCTCTTTTCACCAATTCTTCATAGACTACTCCAGTCCCCTCTCCTATATCTCTACCATAAAAGAACTCCTTTCATCTACCTCATTTAAACACATTCTCGCTAGGTACCCTTCCCTTTCTCTTCTCTCTATTTGCTCAATACATCCCTTCTCTTACCTCTCCCAATATAAATCTTGCTTTTCTGGTCGATCTTCTCTCTTCCCACCCCTCTTCTAAATACTTAGATACACGTTCCTTTTGTATCATCTTATACCATTCAAATTTTCATTCCTCAATCATCACCTATCTTATTCATTGTCTTTTCCTGTCTCTCTTCACTAATCATAGACTACTCCAGTCTCTTCTCCTATATCTCTACCACCAAAGAACTCCTTTCTTTTACCTCCTTGACACATTCTTGCAAGGTACCGCTCCCTGTCTCTTCTCCTCATTTTCCCAATATATCCCTTCTCTTACCTCTCCCAATGTAAAACTTGCTATTCTGGTCCATCTCCTCTCTTCCCATCCCTTCTATAAATACTTTGATACTCTTTCCTTTTTTATCATCTTATACTATTTATATTTTCATTCCTCAATCATCACCTATCCTCATAATTATCTTTCCCTGTCTCTTTTAACCAATTATTTATTTACTCCAGTCCCCTCTCCTATATTTTTACCAAAAAAGAACTACTTTCTTCTACCTCCTTTAAACACATTCTCGCTAGGTACCGCTCCCTGTCTCTTCTCCTCATTTTCCCAATATATCCCTTCTCTTACCTCTCCCAATCTAAAACTTGCTATTCTGGTCCAACTTCTCTTTTCCCATCCCTTTTCTAAATACTTTGATACTCCTTCCTTTTTTATCATCTCATACCATTTATATTTTCATTCCTTAATCATCACCTATCTTATTAATTGTCTTTCCCTGTCTCTTTTCACCAATTATTCGTTTACTCCGGTCCCCTCTCCTATATCTCTACCACAAAAGAATGACTTTCTTCTTCCTATTTTGTTGATTCTATTGCCCTTCCTCTTCTTTTTTCTACCTCCTTCAAAAAAATTCCGCTAAGTCCCCCTCCCTTTCTATTCTTTTTATTTTCCCAATACATCCCTTCTCTTACCTCGTTTCCCAATCTAAATCTTGCTTTTCTGGTCCATCTACTCTCTCCCCATCCCTTTTCTAAATACTTTGATACTCCTTCCTTTTGTATCATCTTATACCATTTATATTTTCATTCCTCAATCATCACCTGTCTTATTAATTGTCTTTCCCTGCCTCTTTTCACCAATTCTTTATAGACTACTCCAGTCCCTTCTCGTATATCTCTACCACAATAGAACTCCTTTCTTCTTCCTATTTTGTTGATTCTATTGCCCCTCGTCTTCTTTTTTCTACCTCCTTCGAACACATTCTTGTCAAGTCCCCCTCCAGTTGTCTTCTCTTTATTTTCCCAACATATCTCTTCTCTTACCTCTCCCAATCTAAAACTAGCTTCTCTGGACCATATTCTCTCTCCCCATCCCTATTCTAAATACTTTGGTACTTCTTTTTTTATCATCTTATAACATTTATCATATTTTGATTATTGAATCTTCACCTATCTTATTGTCTTTCCATGTCTCTTTTCACCGATTCTTCGTAGACTCCAGTCCCCTCTCCTATATATCTACCACAAAAGAACTCCTTTCTTCTTCCTATCTCGTTGATTCCATTGCTTCCTCCCCTTTTTTCTACCTCCTTTAAATACATTCTCGCTAAGTGCCCTCCCTTTCCCTTCTCTTTATTTTCCCAACATATCTCTTCTCTTACCTCTCCCAATCTAAATCTTGCTTTTCTGGTCCATCTTCTCTCTCCCCGTTCCTTCTCTAAATACTTTGTTACTCCTTCCTTTTGTATCATCTTATACCATTTATATTTTCATTCCTCAATCATCACCTATCTTATTAATTGTCTTTCCCTGTCTCTTTTCACCAATCATTCATTTACTCCAGTCCCCTTTCCTACATCTCTACCACAAAAGAACTCCTTTCTTCTTCCTATTTTGATGATTGTATTGCCTTTCCTCTTCTTTTTTCTACCTCCTTTAAACACATTCTTGTCAAGTCCCCCTACCTTTCTCTTCTCTTTATTTTCCCAATACATACCATCTTTTCTCTCCCCATCCCTTTTCTAAATACTTTGGTACTTCTTTTTTCATGATCTTATACTATCTATCATATTTTGATTTCTGAATCTTTACCCATCTGATTGTCTTTCCCTGTCTCTTTTCACCAATTCTTCGTAGAATCCAGTCCCTTCTCCTACATCTCTACCACAAAAGAACTCCTTTATTCTCTTTGTCTTTTCTGCATTCAAGTTCAGCTTTCTCACATATGTGTATTTATCCAATCCTGTAATTAAGCCCGCCGTCTCTTCTCCATCCTCTGTCATCATTTTCTTTAACTGAAAATTTAACTACACTGGAACCTGGATTGTATAGACTCCGGGAGTGGCCTGCAATTGACCTTGAAGCTATTTCCAGGGTCTCCAAACGTAAACAGTCAGGGTCGTATGAACCGCTTCCAATTGGAATACGTAATATTACGCAATATAGGCGTGTGAGTACCCGCGCACTGTGCCTTTCCGCTACGCTGCTGGTGTTTCACGCTTCGGTTGGCGTGTATTCACTTTCTGGTTGAAAATGTATCTTATTTAGTTGAAAATTAATGTATTTTGTTGAAAATTCTTCTTTTTTGGTAGAAATGATTCTTTTTGGTTCAAAATTAATCTTTTTGGTTGAAAATTCAACTATTCCAGTTAAAGATTCTTTATTTCAGTTAAAAATTCATCTTTTTCGTTTAAAATTCAACTATTTCAGATGAAGATTCATAATTTTAGTTGAAAATTCAGCAGTTTGGTTCAAAATGATTTTTTTGTTAACTGAAAATTTAAATATTCTATTCTTGGTTAAAAATTGGTTATATTCGTACACAATTCATCTATTTGGTTGAATTTTTTTTTTAGCTCAAAGTTCAACTATTTTATTAAAAATTCATGTATTTTGTTGAGAAATCGTCTTTTTTGTAAAAAAAAAAAAATAATCTGCTTGTTTCAAAATTCAAGTTTTCCAGTTAAATTCTCATCAATTCATTTGAAAATTCATCTTTTTGGTTGAAAATAAAACTAAAGTTGAAAGTTAAACGTTTTTGTGAATAATTAGCCTTTTTGGTTTAAAAATCATCTGTTTCAGTTGAAGATTCATCGTTTTAGTTGAAGATTCTTAATTCTATCATTTTAATTAAAAATTCATGTCTTTTTTTGAATATTCATTTTTTTAACTAAAAATTTAACCATTTAATTTTTGGTGGAAAAATAACCTTCTTTAATTGAAAATTAATACATTTGGTTAGAAATTCAATTATTCTGGCCAAAGATTTATCATTTTAGTTGACAATTCATTTTTTTTTGTTTAAAATTCAACGGTTCCAGTTGAAAATTCAACCATTTTAGATGAAGATTCATCATTTTAGTTAATAATTTATCAGTTTGGTTAAAAATTAATGTTTTAAATTGAAAATTTAGCTATTTTATTTTTGTTCGAAAGTTGATCTTCATTTCAAAATTTAACTAGTTCGTTAAAAATTCATGTATTTTGTTAAAAATTGTATTTTTTATACAAAATTTATCTTTTTGGTTGAAAATTCAACTATTCCAGTTAAAGATTAATCAGTTTAGTGGAAATTAATTATTCTAGTTGAAAATTCATCACTTTGGTTGAAAATGTAACTTTTTTTTTTATTCAATTTTTTTCTTGATAATTAATTTTTTTTTACTAAAAATTTAACTTATCCTGTTATTGTTGAAAAATTATATTTTTCAGTTGAAAATTTAGCTATTGCGTTGAAAATCCATGTGTTTTGTTGAAAAATAGTCTTTTTTGGTAGCAAATTAATATATTTTTTTAAATTATTCTTCTTGTTTGAAAATTCATCTCTTTTGTAGAAAATTCATCGTTGTTAGTTGAAAATTTAACTATTGCGTTAAAAATTTATGTGTTTTGCTGAAAAGTCGTCTTTTTGGTAGAAAATTAATCCTTTTTAAAAATTAATCTTTGTGTATGAAAATTCATCTTTTTTGTTAAAAATTCATCTTTTTTAGTTAAAAATTAAACTATTTGGTTGATAATTCATTCAGTTTGTTGAATTATTGTCTTTTTGGTAGAGAATTAATCTTTTTGGTTGAAAATTCAATTATTTCGTTAAAAATTCAATTGTTTGGTAAAAATTTTAAAATTCTCAAATTTAAAAAATGAATTTATCTTGTTGAAAATGCAATATTTTTCGCTTGAATAGTTAGGAATTTGAAGCGGTTTAAATTTCACAAGATAATAAAAAAAATTGTTTAAATTATTATTCGAATTCACAGACTTTAGAGGCAAATTCAAGAAATGATTAATTATGGTTTCAGTATTATTTAATTAGTTAATTAACCGATTGTGCAAATATATTTAAGAATATCTGTAATATAATTTGACAAAGCTTTCTAAATTAAATATATTAATTGAATCCATAGAAAGTGAAAAAAAATTATTTATATCAAACTCGCGAAACTCTATACACATTCTTAGTCGATTGTTTAAAAAATGCGAAATATTTGAATGGCTATTTGAATGGTTAAAAGTTGAACTATTGTCTTGAAAATCCATTATTTTTTATTGAAAATTAATTTTTTCAACTAAAAGTTTAACTATGCCATTTTTTGTTGGAAATTGATATTTTTTAGTAGAAAAGTGAAGCATTTGTTTCAAAATTAATCAATTTTGAAATTTTTTTGCTCTGTTGTATTAAAGGATGCTTAGAATGAACTTCATGAATTAAAATAAATGTTTGCGTCTACCGGCAAATATGAATATGTTAGTTTTAGTTAAGTAAGACCGGGAAAATTGAAAAACATGACCGGGAACACCCGGGAAAATACCGGGAATTTGAAACCCTTGACCGGGAAACCCCGGGAAATGGCCGGGGACTTGAAAAACTTGACCGGGGAACCCCGGGAAATGACCGGAAATTTTGAAAACTTGAACGGGAACCCCGGGAAACTATCGGGAATTTGGAAAACTTGTCCGGTAAACCCCAGGAAA
>JAABKJ010004374.1:12820-24448 GCA_011634705.1 Andricus grossulariae
TGTTTGCTCTGTTGTGTTAAAGGATGCTTAGAATGAACGTCATGAATTAAAATAAATGTTTGCGTTTAGCGGCAAATATGAATATGTTATTTTTTAGTTGACCGGGAAAATTGAAAAACGTGACCGGGAAACCCCGGGAAATGACCGGGAATTTAAAGCTCTTGACCGGGAAACCCCGGGAAATGGCCGGGAATTTAAAAACTTCAACGGGGACCCCGGGAAATGACCGGGAATTGGAAAACCTTGACCGGGGAAGCACGGGAAATGATCGGGAATTTAGAAAACTTGACTGGGAACCCCCGGGAAATGACCGGGAATTTGAAAATCTTGACCGGGAACCCCCGAAAGATGACCGGGAATGTGAAAACCTTGACCGGAACCCCCCCGGGAATTTGAAAAAGTTGACCGAGGAAACCCGGGAAATGACCGGGAATTTGGAAAACTTGACCGGGAAACGCCGGGGAATGACCAGGAGTTTGAAAAACTTGACCTGCAACCACCCGGAATTTAAAAACTTGACCGGGAAAATTAATCTTTTTGCTTAAAAATTCAACTATTCCAGTTAAAGATTCATCATTTTAGTGGAAATTCATTAATTTAGTTGAAAATTCATCACTTTGGTTCAAAATTTAACTATTTTGTTAACAATTTATTTTCTATTGTTGACAATTAATTTTTCTAACTAAAAATTTAACTTATCCTGTTTTTGTTGAAAATTGATATTTTTCAGTTGAAAATTCAGCTGTTGCGTTAAAAATTCATGTATTTTGTTGAAAAATCGCCTTTTTGTTAGAAAATTAATTCCTATTTAAAAATTAATCTTCTTGCATGAAAATTCATCTTTTTTGTTGAAAAGTCATCTTTTTTAGCTGACAATTGAACTATTTGGCTGAGAATTCATCCACTTTATTGAATTATTTTCTTTTTGGTAGAGAATTAATCTTTTTGGTTAAAAATTCAACTATTTCGTTAAAAATTAAATTATTTATTTAAAAATGTTAAAATTCTCAAACTTAAAAAATGCATTTATCTTGTTGAAAATGCAATATTTTTTGCTTGAATAGTTAGGAATTTGAAGCGGTTTGAATTTTAGAAGATGATAAAATAAAAAATTTGTTTAAATTATTATTCAAATTCATAGACTTTAGAGACAAATTCAAGAAATGGTTAATTATTTTTTCGATAGTATTTAATTAGTTAATTAACCAATGGTGCAAATTTATTTAAGAATATCTTGTAATATAATTTGTAAAATCTTTATAAATTAAATATATTAATTGAATCCCTAGAAACTAAAAAAAAAACATTATTTGTAATAAACTCGCGAAACTGTATACATATTCCGATTCGATTGTTTAAAAAATGCGAAATAGTTGAATGTCTCCGTTGAAAATTCCATTACTTGGTTGAAGTTTGAACCACTTTGTTAACAAAAAATTTTTTTTTTATCTTGAAGATTATTTTGCTTCAAAATTATTTTTTTTTTTAAACTGAAAATTCAACTATTTCAGTTAAAGATTCATCATTTTAGTTTAAAATTCATAAGTTTGGTTGAAATTTAATTTCTTCATCTGAAAATTTGAATATCCATTTTTGGTTGAAAGTTGATTTTTTCTTGTTGAAAATTTAACAATTTGGATGAAAATTTGTCTTTTTTAATTGAAAATTCTACTATTTCGTTGAAAATCCACATATTTTGTCAAAAAAGATTTTTGTTGGTAGAAAATTATCTTTTTATTTAAAAATTAATCTTCTTGTTTGAAAATTCTTCTTTTCGATTGAAAATGCAAGTCGTTCAGTTAAATATTTATCATTTTAGTTAAAAATTCATCTTTCAGATTGGAAATAAAATTACTTGGTTGAAGGTTAAACTCTTTTGTTAAAAATTAATTTGTTTGGTTAAAGATTCATCATTTTAATTAACAATTCATTTGCAACCAAAGAAATGAATTTTTAACCAAACAGATAAACTTTTAACTAATGAGATTAATTGTCTACCAAAAAGATAGAAAAAGATGAAATTTTTTTTTGAAAGAATAGAGAATTAATTGTTAATAAGAAAAACTAATTTTCAAACAAGGAAATTAATTTTTACCCCAAAAAAGAAATTTTCAACAAAGAAGATTAATTTCCCACAAAAAAAAGATAAATGTTTAACAAAATACATGAGTATAATTAAATTGATTTAATTTGTGAAAAATTCGCTGTTTTTGTAGAAAATTAATCTTTATGGTTAAAAATTCATCTTTTTTATATAAAATTCAACTATTCCAGTTGGAGATTCATCATTTTAGTTGAAAATTCATCAGTTTCATTCAAAATTAATTCCTTAAACTGAAAAGTAGAATGTCCAATTTTGGTTGAAAATTGATGTTTTCTTGTTCAAAATTCAAAAATTTGCATGCAAATTTGTCTTTTTTTATTGAAAATCCAACTATTCAACTATCTTTTTCTTTGCAAGTTAATCTTCTTGTTTAAAAATTCTTCTATTCCGTTAAAAATTCACGTATTCCAGTTAAATATTTATCATTTTAGTTGAAAATCCATCTTTTTTGGTAGAAATTATCTTCTTGGTTTATTTCTAAAAGAGTAACTTAAAATTGTAAATTTTTTAATGTTTTTCTATTTTACAACATTTGTTTTAAGAGAATATTAAAAAAAAATTCAAAACATTACAGAAGATTTCCAAGATTATCAGCAAAGAATCTGGAAGATTTACAGGCAATTTTTTTGATTATGCAAAATTTTTTCAAAATTTCAGGAAAAATTCGAATCATTTTAAAAGATATTTAGAAGTTTTTAAAACATTTCAAAAAATATTTAAAGTGAATCTTAACTTTTAAAAATTAATTTTAAGAGAATATTTAAAATGATTTCAAAACATCACAAAATATTTCAAAAATGGTCAAAAATGAATTCAGAAGATTTTAAAACAATTTTAGGAATAACTCGAGTCAGTTTATAAGATATTTATAAATGTTTGGAATTTTGAAGAGATTAAATATATTTTAAAACTTTAAATTATTCCCGAAAATTTATCAAATATTCCTAAATTTTTTCCAACCTTCAAAAAGTCTCAAAAATATTTTAAACTATTCAAATTTATCTTAAAATTTCACCAAAATCATTTAAAAAATTTTTTTGTTGTTGAAATTTTCTAGATGCTTTTTCGACATATCTGAAATCTTCAAAAATCTTTTTGAATTTTCTCAATAAACCTAAGAAAATGATATTTACATTTTTTTATTAAAATTGCAAATGCTTGGTTTAAAATTCAAATCTTTTTTGGCTGAGGATTCAAATATATTGTTGAAAATTCATCTTTTTTTGTGAATTCAAATTTTGTGATTTAAAATTAATAACATTTTTCGTTTCATTATTAACTATTATATTTTTCATTGAGAATTCTTCTTTTTTTGAAAATCTAATTACTTGGCTGAAAGTTGAACTACTTTGTTAAAAAATCCTCTTTTTTTGGATCAAAGATTCATCATTTCAGTTGAAAATTCATCTTTTTGGTTGAAAATGTAGCCATTTTGTTGAAAATTTGTCTTTTTTGTCAAAAAATGACTGTCTGCTTTGTTGAAAATCAATTTTTTTAAATAAAAATTTACCTATTCCAGTAGAAAATGTAACTGTTTTGCTGAAAATCCGTTTTTGATGTTGTTAAGAATTAGATTTTTAAGCGAAATCTTAACCATTCTATTTTTGATTGAAAATGTATCTTTTTTGAATGAAAATTCAACTATTTGATTGAAAATTGATATTTTTTTATTTAGAAATTAAACTAGCTGTTTAAAAATTTATTTACTCTGTGAAAGATTCGCCTTTTTGCAAAATATTAATCTTTATGGTTGGAAATTCATCTTTTTGGTAAAAAATTAATTTATTTCAGTTGAAGATTCATCATTTTAGTTGAAAATTCATCAGTTTGGTTGAAAATTAATTTCTTCATGTGAAAATTTGAATATGCATTTTCGGTAGAAAGTTGATCTTTTCTTGCTGAAAATTCAACAATTTGGATGAAAAGTTGTCTTTTTTAATTGAAAATTTAACTATTTCGTTGAACATCCACATATTGTGTTAAAAAAATATATTTTTTGTTGTGTAGAAAATTATCTTTTTATTTACAAATTAATCTTCTTGTTTAAAGATTCTTCTTTTTGGCTAAAAATTGAAGTATTCCAGTTAAATATTTATCATTTCAGTTAAAAAATCATCTTTTAAGGTTGGAAATAAAATTACTTGGTCAAAAGGTAAACTCTTTTGTTAAAAATTAATTTTTTTGGTTGAAGATTCGTCATTTTAACCAAAAATTCATTTCTGTGGTTGAAAGATGAGCTATTTGATTGCAAACTTCTTATTTATTTGCATGAAAAGGATTTTTTTTGCCGAAAATATAACTATTTTGTTGACATTTTTTTTTTTTGAAATTTAACTATTCTAGTTCAAGATTCATCATTTTAATTGAAAATTTATCTTTCTGGTTCAAAATTCAACTATTCCAATCAAAGATTTACAATTTTAGTCAAAAATTCATTACTTTGTTTGAAAATGTAACTGCTTTTTGAAAGTAGTTTTTTTTATGAAAGTTAGTTCTTTTTGTCGAAAGTAATTTTTTCACTGAAAATTTAACTTATTGCAATTAAACATTTCATTTTAGTTGAAAATTCATTTATTTGGTTGAACATTAACTTTGTCAACTAAAAATTTAATTATTTAAGTTTTGGTAAACAATTTATCTTTTTAGTAAAAATTATTTTTTGTTGTTGTTGAAAATACAAGTATTTCAGTTGAAGGTTCATTTTTTCGAGACGTTCTTTCTATCAATTCTTGAAGGTACTTTTTCATTTTTTTCTTTTTCAAGATAATTCGAATTTTGAGAAAGTTTTCTTACTCTCCTAAAAAATTTTTTTGACACTAACATGTTTTTGCTGTGACATCCTTGAATAATAGTCAAAATATTGGAAAAGGAGAGAAAATTTTTCAAGAATCAAATAAATGGGATGTTTTATGAATTCTTCCATTACCTCTTTCACAGACTGCAGTTCCTTCTTCACTCAATGCTGAAGGAAAATTGTATCAAGCTGTCTTGAAAGGGTGCTATTCGAAAGTTTAGTAGCAAGGAGGAGAGACATTTCCGTAAACGATAAATTTTTCATGTAAATCTTCTACAGCACAATGCCGCAACGACAGTGGTTTTTGCGGCACGCTATACTTGCGGATATGTGCATATTCGTATGTATTCGTATTTTGCATATATATACAGAGAGAGAATTTCAGAGAGAATTTTCCCGGCCGGAACCTCACGAATGTCTAAACGTCCGGCGCGGGTTTCTTCCGATGGAATTCCCAGCATCTGCCTTCTCTCCCAACTCTCGCGAGGTGAAAGTGGGGGGGGGGTGATAAAGAGGAGTTAAAGGTTAAACCGTACCGTCTATGTCAGCCAATTTACTAATATCTCGGTAGTGTCCCATTCAATCTGAAAATAAACAATCAGAGTGGCGATTCGACGGACGATTTCAAATTCCCGATCTATTCCCGGGTTTCCCGGTCAAGTTGTCAAATTCTCGGTCATTTCTCGGGGTTTCTCGGTCCATTTTTTCAAATTCCCGGTCATTTCCCGGTTTCCCCCGTCAAGTTGTTCAAATTCCCCGTCATTTCCCGAGTTCACAAGTCAAGTTTGCTCAATTCTCGGTCATTTCCCGGGGGTCCCGGTCAAGTTGGGTAAATTCCCATCCATTTCCCGGTCAAGGTATTCAAATTCCCGGTCATTTAACTGGGCTTCCCGGTCAACGTTTTCAAATTCCCAGCCATTTCCCGGGGTTCCCGGCCAAGTTTGTCAAAATCCCGGTCATTTCCTGGGGGTTCCTGGTCAAGTTTCTCGAATTCTCGGCCACTTCCCGATTTCCTGGTCAAGTTTCCCAAATTCCGGCCATTTCCCGATTTCCCGGTCGAGTTTGGCCAATTCCCACCCATTTCCCTGACAACGTGTTCGAATTCCCAGTAATTTCTCGGTTTCCCCGGTCAAGATTGTCAAATTCTCGGTCAATTCCCGGGGCTTCCCGGTCAACGCTTTCAAATTTCCAATCATTTCCCGGTTTCCGCGGCCAAGTTTGTCAAAATTCCGGGGTTTCCCGGTCAAGTTTTTCTTCTTCTTCTTCAAATTTCCGGTCATTTCCCGATTTCCCGGTCAATATTATACATTCCCGGTCATTTCCCGATTTTCCGGCCAAGTTTTTTAAATTACGTTCATTTCCCGGTCAATGTGTTCAAGCCCCCAGCCGTTTCCCCGGTCAAGATTGTCAAATTCCCAGTCATTTCCCGGGGTTTCCCGGACAAGCTCAAATTCCCGGGATTTTCCGGCCATGGTTTTCAAATTCGCGGCCATTTCCCGGTCAGGTTTTCCAAAATCCCGGTCATTTCCTGGTCAACTTGTTGAAATTCCCAGTCATTCTCCTGTTTCCTCGATCAAGATTGTCAAATTCCCGGTCATTTCCCGGAGTTTCCCGGTCAAGCGGCTCAAATTCCTGGTCATTTCCCGGGGGTTCCCGGTCAAGTTGTTCAATTTTCCTGGTCAACTAAAACTAACATATTCATATTTTTCGCTAAACGCAAACATTTTTTTAATTCATGACGGTCATTCTAAACATCCTTTAACACAACAGAGCAAAAAATAGCAAAAATAATTAATTTTGAAACAAATACTTAACTTTTCCACTAATAAATATCAATTTCCAACCAAAATGGAATAGTTAAACTTTTAGTTGAAAAAATTAATTTTCAACAAAAAATAACGGATTTTCAAGAAAATAATCCAACTTTCATCCATTCAAATAGTCATTAAAATATTTCGCATTTTTTAAACAATCGACTAAGAATGTGTATACAGTTTCACGAGTTTAATATAAATAATGTTTTTTTTTCAGTTTCTAAGGATTCAATTAATATATTTAATTTATAAAGCTTTGACAAATTATATTACAAGATACTCTTAAATATATGTGCACCATTGGTTAATTAACTAATTGAATAATACCGAAAACATAATTAATCATTTCTTGAATTTGTCTCGAAAGTCTATGAATTTGAATAATAATTTTAACAAATTTTCTATTTTATCATCTTCTAAAATTTAAATTGCTTCAAATTCCTAACTATTCAAGCCAAAAATACTGCATTTTCAACAAGATAAATGCATTTTTTAAATTTAAGAATTTCAACATTTTTAACCAAATAACTGAATTTTTAACGAAATAGTTGAATTTTCAACCAAAAAGATTAATTCTCTACCAAAAAGACAATAATTCAACAAAGTGAATGAATTCTCAATCAAATAGTTGAATTTTCAACTGAAAAAGATAAATTTAAAAAAAATATAATAATTTTCAAACAAGAAGATTCATTTTTTACTAAAAAAGAAGATTTTTCAAAAAACACATGAATTTTGAAAGCTATAGTTGAATTTTCAACTAAAAAAGATGAATTTTTAACAAAAGAGATGAATTTGCAAACAAGAAGAATAATTTTAAAAAAATATTTATTTGCTACCAAGAAAGTCTATTTTTCAACAAAACACATGAATTTTTAACGCAATAGCTGAATTTTAAACTAAAAAAGATAAATTTTCAACAAAAAAAGGATAAGTTAAATTTTTAGTTCAAAAAATTAATTAACAACAATAAAAAATAATTTTTAACAAAATATTTAAATTTTCAACTAAAATAATGAATGTCCACTAAAATCATGAATCTTTAACTGAAATAGTTGAATTTTCAACCAAAAAGATGAATTTTCAAACATCAAGTTTAATTTTCAAACAAAAAGATAAATTATCTATAAAAAAAGAATGATTTTCAACAAAATACATGAATTTTTAACGAAATACTTGAATTTTTAACTAAAGATCAATTTTCAACCAAAAATAAAATAGCTAAATTTTCAATTAAAAAAATTAATTTTCAACCAAACTGATAAATTATCAACTAAAATGATGAATCTTCATGTGGAATAGTTGATGAATTTTCAACTAAATTGATGAAAATTTAACTGGAAAACTTGGATGTTTAAACAAGCAGATTATTTTTCTACAAAAAATACGATTTTTCAACAAAATACATGAATTTTTAACGAAAATGATGAATCTTCAACTGAAATAGTTCAATATTCAGTTGAAAAAAAAAAATATAAGCAAAATGATCTTCAAGATAAAATTTTTTTTTTACAAAATGGTTGAAATTTTAACCAAGAAATTTAATTTTTAATTAAAATGATGAATCTTCAACCAAAAAAATTAATTTTTAACAAAAGAGTTCAACTTTCAACCAAGTAATTTTATTTACAACCTAAAATATGAATCTTCAACTAAATTGATCAATATTCAACTGGCATACTGGAATTTTTAACCGAAAAGAAGAATTTTTAAACAAGAAGATTAACTTTTAAAGAAAAAGATAATTTTCTAATAAAAAAAATAGAAGATTAATTTTCTACAAAAAAAAACGAATTTTCCACAAAGTACATAAATTTTCAACCAAATAGTTGAATTTTCACTAAAAAAAGATAAATTTATTTTCAACAAAGTAGTTACATTTTCAACCAGAGATGAATTTTAAATTAAAATGATGAATCTTCAAGCAAAAAAATTAATTTTTAACAAAAGAGTTTAACTTTTAACCAAGTAGTTGAATTTTTAACTAAAAAAAGATGAATTCGCAACGAACAATGTAAAAAAATGTTCTATTATAATTCAGTGACTAGAAACATTAATTTTCAAAGAAGAAGATTAATTTCTACCGAAAAATATGAATTTTCAACTAAAAAAGATAATTTTTCAAACGAAACTTGAATAAGTTCATTTTTAGTCAAAAAAATGCATGTTCAACCAAAAAATATCCAAAGAAAAAACAAGTTTTCAATCAGACAGCTAATTTTTTAACCAAAGAAATTAATTTTTAATTAAAACGATAAATCTTTAACAACAAAATATTTTTCAACAAAAGAGTTTAACTTTCAACCAAATAATTTTATTTCCAACCTAAAACATGAAGTTTCAACTAAATTGATCAATATTCAACTGCAATACTGGAATTTTTAACCAAAAAGAAGAATTTTTAAACAAGAAGATTAACTTTTAAAGAAAAAGATAATTTTCTACCAAAAAAAAAGAAGATTGATTTTCTACAAAAAAAAACGAATTTTCCACAAAGTGCGTACATTTTTAAACAAATAGTTTAATTTTTAAATGCAAAATATCAATTTTCAACAAAGTAGTTACATTTTCAACCAGAGGTGAATTTTAAATTAAAATGATGAATCTTCAACCAAAAAAATTAGCTTTTAACCAAGTAGTTGAATTTTTAACTAAGAAAAGAAGAATTCGCAACGAAAAATGTAAAAAAAAATTCTATTATAATTCAGAAATATTTCTTCCTTGAAATACTACGTCTACTCTAAAAACTGCTTAAAGTCCTTTTTTTTATCTTATATTTAGAAGAGAGAACTATCAAATTTTGACGAATTCTGACTTGGAAGAGGGATTTTTTTAAATTCCTTTCTTCTAAAAAAGAATTGTATGTATTAAGTATCTTAAAATATATTTATAATTTCATATTGCAATAAAAACCTTTTGGATGCATGAGAACAATTATTGTCAACAAAAATAAGTACTCTTGAACAATAATAAATTATAATTCCATTAGAGTAAACTGAGATAATCTGAAAAATCTAAGATCCATAAACAGGGCTCGGAACTGCTCAAGCTTAAAAAAATGGTAAAATAGTAACCAAAAAGAAAGATTTTTTACCGAAAAAGACGAATTTTCCACTAAAATTATGAATATTCAACAAAAAAATGTATGTTCAAGAAAGCAGTTCAACTTTTAACAAAATGGTTGAATTTTTCTGACTAAAAAAGATGAATTGTGAACGAAAAATGTAATAGTTAATACAATAACTAAAGAAAATTTTAATTTAATATCAAAAACAGTAGAAATCATTCAAAAAATACGATTTTTTAACAAAATAGGTTATTTTTCCACCAAATTGTTGAGTTTTTAAACCAAAAAGACTAATTTTTACAAAACAGTTGAATTTTCAACCAGTAAATAGGGATTTTTGACAAAAAAGTTATCTTTCTACCAAATAGTTGAATTTTCTACGGAAACAGGGGAATCTTCAACCGAAAAAGACGAATTTTCAAATTAAATTATGTATTTTCAAACAAAAGGGTGATTTTCAATCAAGAAGATTAATTTTCTACCAGAAAAGACGAATTTTTAATTAAATGATGAACCTTCAACAAAAAAAATATAGTTTTAACAAACATTGTTCGACTTTTAACCGAATTTCAACCAAAGAAGATAAATTCCCATCGAAAAATATAATACACAGTTCGATATTTCAACAAAAAAGTTTTAAATTTAAAAATAAAAACTAGCCATTTTAGCTAAATTGCAATTATAATTTAATTGATAGCCCTTTTTATACATTTTATATACAAAATAACTATTTTATTGTTATTCTCTAATTTTCCCGGCTCTAAAGTGCCAAATTTACTGGAAAATTTTGCATTTTTCACAAGTTTTTAAATAATACGGTTCATGAATTAATTCATTTCGTTGTTTCGGGCTAAAAATGTAACCAAAGTAACCAAATGTAACTGAACTGTAGATATAGTAGAAATAACTTTTCTAAATCGATGAAAATTATTGAAATAACAAAAACTTGAATTTTCCTACGATCAGAAGTAAATTCCCGGTTTTTAAAATAAATTCCCGGTCATTTCCCGGTCCCGGTCAAGTCGCCACCCTGATTTATCAAATCAATCCGAGATCTGCAGGTATATAAAATGAAATTGGTTCGGTGAAAATGAAAATCGCTGAGATTTAAATACATTACCGTGCAATCGTCAGAGCAAGAAGCAATAACGTTGTCATTGAAGGGATTCCATTTAATGTCGAGAACGGGGCCAGTATGTCCAGTTACTCTACTGGCATTAAAATCCAGGCGACCAGTCTGAAATAAAAAAAAAATAAAAAAATTATCAAGGATTGTAAAACATGTTTATTGATATTTAACGCTAAATGGCAAAGTGATTTTGCAACTTGAGCCAGGAAATTGAAATACAGGAAACTGAAAAAAAGTCGTGGAGAAAGTAATCAGGAGCTCAATAAAAGATCTCTATATTTTTATTTTTCTAATATTCAGTCCTCGGTCAAAAATAGTGTAAATAGTGTCACAAATTTTTAAAAATAGTGTCAAAATAGTAGCATAAAATGTTTCAAGTATTAAAAATGAATTTTAATGTTTATTTAAAGTGTTATTTTTTAGTCTACAAATTATCGAAATTCCTATTTATTTATACAATAAGAAAATCCAACTATTGTTTGATGAAAGTCCAAATAGTTGAATTTTCAACCAAAAGAATGAATTTTTAACCAGAGTTGATTTTTTCCCCAAAAAATACAAATTTTCAACAAAATACATTGACTTGAACTAAAAAAGATAAATTTTCAACAACAAAAATAACGAATTTTCAACAAAATATAGGAATTTTCAACTGAAGAAGATATATTTTCAAAGAAACATAAAATAGTCAAATTTTCAGTTAAAAATATATTTTTCTTG
>JAABKJ010004375.1:0-24447 GCA_011634705.1 Andricus grossulariae
GTCACACATCTTATTATTTTTAGAGACCATAAATTAGGTACAGTAAGGAACGGGGGTAGAAATATTTTGTTACGGTTCGTTACATGGTGAGGGAGGGGGGGGGGATCTTAGAGAGGGTCTACAATCCGTTACTTAATTTAACCCGTTGTGGCCATATGGGGTTCAACTGACCCCACGGGCTTTCCGCTTTTTTCCGATATCCTCCGTTTCTTTTGTCAAGTATTTTTTTCGAATAGTTAAATTATCACTAAAGCTTCGGAGATATTTTTTCCTACTTTGTATTATTTCATCATCAATTATGACTTTTTTGCAGCTATAAATATCTGGAGGTGTATTTGGAGGTGTGACCTTAATTTGTAGATGACCCCGTACTTGTTTTGTTTATTCATTATTATTTAGTGATTTGCAAACTTGAAAATATCTCACGTAAGATATAGTTTTTACCATCCCCTCCCCCTCCTTCCTCCATGTAAGACAGCATAGGAAAATAGTTGAAATCGAGAAAATATTTCTGCTTAGATTGTTAGCTGTACATTATTTTTATTATAACTATTTGTAGGCTAAAAATGTTCATGTAATATATATATATATATATATATATATTCATGTAAGTTTAAATTTAAAAATGTTGAGCCTTAATGTTTCAATTTCATTTTTTATTTTTTATTTAAATCACTTAAGGAAAAAGAAGAAGAATTTTTTTTCTGCGTTTCAAGTAGAAAAGATACGTTGACCTCGTAAACATCCGGCTTTTTGACATTAAGAAGATAATAAAATTCAAGTTTACTGGCAAATATAAAAAACCAGCGTCACTGCAATAAGCAATGAATTTTGAAATTTCATGTTAGATCGACAATTTAGACTTGGTTCTAGATACACTGAGTCTTTTTATGTTTATTATTAAATTCCGTAAACATTTTTCTTGCGTATATTGAAATTTCTTAACCAATGTGTTCTTTCGCAAGTGGTCTAGTAATTAATGAAATCTTGCAAAAGTCAGCAACTTTAAAAAAAATCTTGCAAAAGTCAGGGATTTTGTATAAGAAGTACTTTAAATAACTGAAGTTATTTAAAGGGCTTCTTGTAAAAAATAATAAATTGGAAACTTTTTATTTCAAATTGTTTTAATCAGTACAAATATGCATCTGTTTTACTACCAATTTAATTTTTTTTATAAAAGTGCAATTATTTGTTTGAAAATTTATCTTCCTTAGTTGAGGATTCAACTATTTTGTTGAAAATTTGCCTTTTATCTTTAAATCGAACTGTTTTTTATTCAAAAGTAAAATCTTTTTTGGTTTAAATATTTAGTATCACATTATTCGATAAAAATTAATCTTTTTTAGTTGAAAATAGAACTATTTGTTTAAAGATTGAGGCACTTTGTTAAAAAATATTTTTCTGTTGTTGAAGAATAATCATTATAGTTGAAAATTTATCTTTTTTTGTGATGATTTGATAAGTAACAAATCAATCCTTTTCATACATAATTCATATTCAATATTGTCCATTTTTGTTTCGTCCTTCCTAACCATTATAAAGATCTCTTTTATATATTTTTAAGATGTAATTTTTAAAGTGAGTGAAGTCTCTTCATTTTTTTTTGAGACTTCTATAACAATCTTTATTTTATTCTAAAATTTTGACTCCAATTTTGACTTGAATTCTTTCAAAATTGACATTGGTTTCTATGTTTGCTTTTCCATGTTTGTTCTACTCTTCGAAATTAATCTTATATATTTTTTTTAAAAACCTTTTGAAAAAGGTACGCAATTGTACCGAAACGTACGTAAAGGAAAGAGATAGGAGTTTTTTCCAATTAATAAATTATGAGTTGGAAAGATGTTTTTGGCTCATTTTTTATTTAATTTTTATGTTGACCATAAAACATAAAAAATTCACAATTTAAAATTCTTAATTTATCTTTTTGGTTGAAAATTTAATATTTTGTTGAAAATTGACCTTCTTTGATTGAATCTTCTTAGTTCGAAATTTCCTTTTTTTTTATTAATAATTCCACTCTTTGGGTTAAAATAAAATTTTATTGCTAATTCAACTGTTTTACAGAAAATTCGTATCTCGACTTGAAATATTAACAATTTGGAGGAACTTTTTTTTCTTTCTTCACTGAAAAATCAACTATTTAGTTAAAAGGCCATTTTTTAGTTGAAAAATTTATCATTATAGTTGAAAATGAATCTTTTTCGTTGAAAATTGGACCATTTTTTCGAATTTTTTTTGGTTGAAAATTTATCTTTCCTAGTTGAAAATTCCACTGTTTGCTTGAAAATTCAACTATTTTGTTACAAATTCGTTTTTTTTTTTGTCTAAAATATCAGCTATGGTATTTTTTGGTAAGAATTCATCTTTATGTTGAAAAATTAACTTAATAGGACGAAAATTCAAGTATTTGATTAATAATTTAACTATTTTTTTTTAAATTCAATTAGTTTGTTCAAAAATTAGGTATGTTGTTGAAAGTCCTTTTTTTGGGTCAAAAATACAACTGGTTTATTGAAGATTCGTCCTTCGGACAGAAAATTCGAATTTTTGCTCAAAAGTTCCACAATTGCAATGAACTTTTTTTCTTTCTTCACTAAAAAATCAACTATTTGCTTAAAAAGTTATTTTCTTGGTTGGAAAATTCAACTTTTTGTTTGGAAATGTATGTATTTTGTTGAAAATTCAACTCTTATTCGGTTGAAAAGCTAACTATTTTCTTGAAAATTCGTTTTTTTCTGTATGAAATGTCAACTAATACATTTTTTATTGAAAATCTATATTTTTATTGAAAACTCAAAATTGTAGGTAGAAAATTCAAGTATTTGGTTAAAAATTCAACTACTTTTTTTTAAAAAATGAAGTATTTTGTTAAAACGTTATCTTTTCTAGTCAAACTTATAACTGTTTTGTGAAAGATTCGTCTTTTGGACAAAAAATTCGTATTTTGGCTTGAATGTTCAACAATGTGGATAAAGTATTTTTCTTCCTTCATTGAAACATCAACTATTTGGTTAAAAAGTCATTTTTTGGGCTGGAAAATCCATCATTATAGTTGACCGAATCCATTTCAAATCAGACAGGGTTTTGATGTAGCAGAATCTCTCGGCGACGAAATATGTCACGCGATCCGAGAAAAGGGACCTACTGGCAAAAAATAGATCAGAAATGTTGTGTCTGTATTATTTCACAAGATATAAATTATTGAAAGAGAGTCTTTGAACGCGTGCGGAGCGGCGGAGATTTCTTCAATCGCTCGCTCTGTAAAATTTCAGTTTTGCCTAGTAGGTCCCTTTTCTCGGATCACGTCGCATATGTTGTTTTCAGAGGAAATTAGGCAATACGTATTTTTTCGGCCTGCAAAAAAATTCTAAGAAGTTATGCATTTTTTAATCTTGTGCTTTTTTTTCAAAAAACCCGACATTTTTTTCTTTACACCTCTATAACTTTTGACCTAACTGAAATATGTTTTTTTTATTCTAATAGCGTTTACCGTCTTCTTTCGTAATCCGCCAGAAAATTTAAAAAAGGTTCAAAACTAACAAAATGGCGGCGGTTTTTCTGAAAAAATTAAAAGTCGATTTTCTCGAAAACACCATGCTTAAATTTTTTGACAACTTTTTTTTGAATTTGTACTTTGATAAAGAAGATGTCTTGTAAGTTGACCGAAGAATTTTTTGTCATACAATCGAATTTTCTACTTTCACTCAAAAACAATAACAGATACGAAAAGATGTTCAGATGAAAGTTGGCAGGTCAAAAAAAGTTATATAAAAAATTTATGTTATTCTGTTGCGTTATCTTTCATCGTTTATGAAAAAAAATCAAAAATTACATTTTTAGCAAAAAAAATTCTCCCGGTTTCAAAAATGGTTTAGCCCGCATGATGCTGATAAGATGCGTTTCTTCTATTAGCAGAAACTTTTCAAAAATATTTGGAAGAATAAAGAAGGTGGGGTTTTCCAGAAAATATTTTTTTTCATGTTTTAAAATTTGAAGAAAAAAATAGAAAAGATTTTCTGGAAAACCCCACCTTTTTTATTTTTTCGCACAGTTTTTTACTATTTCTGCTAATAGAAGAAAGGAATTTATTAAGATTATGCGGGCTAAACCATTTTTGAGGCCGGAAGAATTTTTTTTCCTAAAAATATTATTTTTTATTTTTTTACTTAAACGATGAAAGATAACGCAAAAGAACAGGATACATTTTTTATAGGACTTGTTTAGACGTGCAAACTTTTACCCTTATATTTTTTCGTATCTGTCATTGTTTCCGAGAAAAAGATGAAAATTCGATTTTAGGAACAAAAAATTCGCTTGGCCACAAAAGTTATTTGGACAGCATCAAACTTACAAGACATCTTCTTTATCAAAGTACAAATTTCAAAAAAAGTTGGCCAAAAATTTTGGGGTGGTTTTTTTGAGAATATCGATTTTTCATTTTTTCAGAAAAACTGCCGCCATTTTGTTAATTTTAAACCTTTTTTAAATTTTCTGGCGGATTACGAAAGAAGACGACAAACGTTATTAGAATAAAACAAACATATTTCAGTTAGGTAAAAATTTATAGAGGTGTAAAGAAGAAAATGTCGGGTTTTTTGAAAAACAAAGCACAAAATTCAAATACGTATAACTTCTTAGACAGTATTTTTGTTTGCAAATCGGAAAATACGTATCGCCTAATTCCTCTAAAAAGCAACATATTTGAAATGAATTCGTTCATTTGAAATTTAATCTTTTTAGTTTAAAATTGGACTATTTTGTTGAACATTTGACTATTTTTTGAAAATTTTATTAATTTTGTTGTTGAAAGTTAACCTTTTTTACCGAAATTTTAACTGAAAATTTAAGTTTTCTATTTTTGAATAAAAATGTAACTTTTTTAGTTACAAATACAACTTTTTATTTGAAAATTTATGTGCTTTGTTGAAAATTCAACTCTTTGGTTGAAAAAAAAATTTACCATGTATAACCTTTTTTGGATGACATTTTTTTTTTAGTTTTTTAGACTCAAATTTTTTTTCGTTTATAAAAGATTGATTGTGAGAATGTTACAAGACTAAAATGTTGGTCTTTGAATATAATGGTAAGGCAAAATAAAAAAAAAACTATTTTGTTGAAAATTCCTTTTGTTTCTATGAAATATCAACTAATACATTTTTATTAGAAATCTATATTTCTATTGAATATTCAAGATTGTAGGCAGACAATTAAAGTATTGGGTTAAATTTTTAACTACTTTTGTTGAAAAATAAGTATTTTGTTAAAAAGTTACCTTTTTTGGTCAAAAATAGAACTGTTTTGTTGAAGATTCGTCTTTTGGGCAGAAAATTCGAATTTTTGCTTAAAAGTTCAACAATTTGGATGAACTTTTTTTTCTTCACTGAAAGATCAACTATTTATTTAGAAAGTCATTTTTTAGATTAGAAAATTCATGATTATAGTTGTAAATTAATCTTTTAGGTTGACAATTTGACTACGTTCTTGAATGTTTTTTTCGAAATTTAATTTTTTTAACTGAAATTTAACTTTCCCAATTTTGTTTCAAAATTAATCTTTTTTAGTTGAAAATTCAACTTTCTTCGTAAAAATTCAATTTCTTGGTTGAATATGAAACTATTTATGGTTGAAGTTTAATGTCTTTTGTTTAAAAATTCGACTATTACGTTAAAAATCGATATTTCTAATCGAGAATATAGTTGCGAATTCATCTTTTTTGGTAGAAAAATAATCTTCTTGGTTTTAAAATGCCTCTTTTTCATCAGGAATGTAACTGTTTGATTGAAAATTAATTTTCTTGTTGAAAATTCATATTTTCGGGTTGAAAATTCAACTTTTTCACAGAAAATTCGTATTTCGGCTTGATAATTCAACTATTTGCATGAACTTTTTTTCTTTCTTGACCGAAAAATCAAGTATTTGTTTAAAAAGTAATTATTTGCTTGAAAAATCCATCGTTATAGTCAACAGTAATTCCTTTTGGTTGAAGATTTGCCTATTTTATTGAAACTTTTTTTTGCAAATTAATTTTTTTGCTAAAAATTTGTCTTTTCTAATTTTGGTTGAAAATATATATTTTTTAGTTAACAATTAAACTATTTGTTTGACAATTCAACTCTTCAGTTGAAAATATAACTTTTTATTGAAAGTTTTTGTTGTTGTTGAAATATCAACTATTACATTTTTTATTAAGAATTTATCTTTGGTTGAAAATTCAACTTTGTAGGTAAAAAATTCAAGAATTTAGGCAAAAATTCAGCTATTTTTTTGAAATTTTATTATTTTGCTAAAAATTCAATGCTATTGTTGAAAATTCAAGGATTTTGTTAAAAAGTTTTTTTTTCGTCGAAAATACAACTGTTTTGTTGACAATTCGTCTTTTGGACAGAAAATCCGTAATTTTTGATTGAAAACTCATCTTGTTTTGTCGAAAATGTAACTGTCTTCTACAAGATTCAATTACTTGGTTGAAGACGCAACAATTTTTGGTTGAAGTTCAATCCTTCTGTTTGAAAATTGGACCATTTGGTTGACAATTCATCTTCGTAGGTTGAAAATTCAACTATTTTGTTGAAAATTTAATCATTTTGTTCAAAATTCAACAATTGTGTTAAAAATTCATCTTTGATCGAAATTTTAACTGTTTTGTGAGAAATTCGTGATTTTGGATAAAAATTTATCATGTATAACCTTTTTTGGATGACATTTTTTTTTTAGTTTTTTAGACTCAAATTTTTTTTCGTTTATAAAAGATTGGTCTTTGAATATAATGGTAAGGCAAAATAAAAAATTAGTTATGGAAAAGTGAGGGGAAAGTTAGGGATTAATAATAATTAATAATTAATTAATATTAATTTTGAAAATAAAGTTTTTCGGCCATCCTGAGAATGTTAGTTTTTCAAAATATGAACTAACACTTTTTAGGATAGGTTACTTAAAAGAGGACTCTTTTGCCTTAAAATATTGTACGTTAAAAAATGAAAAGTATAAATGCGCTTTTGCGTTACTTGCAAAACATTTTAAAATCAAAAAAAGGAATTTAAACGCATGAAAAAAAATTAGGAAGATTTATAAGAAATTAAGTTCTAAAAATATGGCGAGTTTGATATAAAATATAATATTTTCGTTAACTTTACAAATTTTAAGATATTATAATATTATTCTATTCAAATTAAACTTTTTCACTAATTTCCCACAATTAGTAAAAATATATTAATTTATTTCTAAAAAATGCCTGCAAAATTTATCATTTTAATAAAAGAAAGCAATTGTGTAATTGTAGTAGCAGTAGTATTTATTTCCACTCATGCCGTGAAGGCTCATCTTAAACTTCATTGTTTCCTTATTTGAACATTATGGAGACAATGAGACGACAATACTGTGTAAAACTCTAAATAGGGTATGCAATCTTCATTGTGTGATAACGCAATTATGAGTTACTGCTTTTAAATGGAAAAATATAATTATTTACACAATTATTCATGTTAACTTCTTTACACAAAATATTTGCATTAAGCTTATGTTGCTGCGAATTATTTTCAATAAATAATTTTTCAGGATTTGTATATCTTACAAATTAATAATAAAGTAAATATTTTTTATCACGATAAACCTCGAATATTATCGATCATTAGAAACATCATTCTGATATCGTAAGCGCAAAAATTGTGGCAAATAAAATATATCATTAAATCCCCAATCCCCATTTATCTCCTTAAAATTGAAAAATCCCCTAAAACACTAGAAATCAAGAGCTCTGACCCGATTTTCCCATTTTTTGTTTACAAATTTGTGATTAATTTTTTAAGAATCATAAGCAGAAATTTAAGACATTACAAGACAAGAAGATTTGAAAGAGATTCTTTGTAATGATGCCAATTTTAAATATTTCCTAACCAGGAGAAGAAAGGAGATTATTCCTGGAAGTATAGGGATTCTAAAATCTTCTGAATAAAATTAATGCAGATAGTAATATTAAATTCAAATCGAATCGTTTCAAATTCCTAATATTTCAAGTGAAAATATTGCATTTTCAATAAAAGAAATTAATTTTTGACCAAGAAGGTAAATTTTTCTACCAAGAAGATTAATTTTCTAACAGAAAGATGGATTTTCAACTAAAATATAATGTATCTTCAAGTAAGAAAATAAATGTGGAACAAAGTAGTTCAACTTTTAACAAAGTAGTTGAATTTTCAACCAAACAAGATGAATTCAAAATGAAGAATGTAATAGTTGACATGTAAACCAAGACCGATTTTTATTTTAAATAAAAACCAGTTAAATTGACCAAAAAAGGAGAATTTTTACAAAAATAGTTGATTTTTCGAACTAAAAAAAAATTCACTCAGGACAGAAAAAAATGGCAACTAAATTGTTAAATTTTCAAGCAAAAAAGACCGAAACCGAAAAATGTGAATTTTCAACCAAAAAGTTAATTTTCCACCAAATGGTTGAATTTTTTACCAAAACAGTTGCATTCTCAACCCAAAAAGACGAATTTTCAACTAGAATGATAAATCTTCAACAAAATAATGCATTTTACTTATAGTAGTTCACCTATAAACCAAGTTTAATTTATATTTGAGGTTATAGTGTTTAATAGATTTATATAATTTTTTAACCAAGTAGTTAAACTTTCATCCTAAAAAGATTTTAATTTAAAATAAAAAACAGTTGAATTCGTTCCGAAAAGACAACTTTGCAAGAAAGTAGTGTGATTTTTTAACCGAAAAGGATGTTTTAGTCATGAAACATATAAATCAACCAAATTGTTGAATTTTTAAGAATTTTTAAATAATAAGAATTTTTAATTTTTACATCAACAAAAAGACGATTTTTCTACAGAGCAGTTGACCTGCCAACCCGAAAATGTGTATTTTCAACCAAAAAGGTAATTTGCAACCAAATAGTTGAATTTTCAAGACAAGAGATGAATTTTTCACTGAAATTATGAATCTTCAAACAACAAAATGAATTTTTCTCATAGTAGTTCAACTTTACCAAGTATAATTTATATTTGATGTTATAGTGTTTACTAGATTTATATAACTGTTTAATTAAGTAGCTGAACTTTCAACTAAAAAAGATTTTAATTTTAATTCAACAACAAAATAGTTTTTTTTTGTAACCAAAAAAGATTTTTCAGCCAAGATACAAAAAAAAATAAAATGGTCAAATCCTCAATGAAAACGGAATAATTTCGCCAAAATAGTTATAATTTTAATCAAAACAGATAAAAGTTCTACCAAAAAATATGGATTTTTAAAACAAAACAATTTTCAACAATATGGCTGAATTTTCCAGCACTAAAGACTTTTCAGTCTAGAAAACAAATGTCAACCAAATTCTTGAGTTTTCAAACCAAAACGATGTAATTTCCACAAAACAGTTGAATTCCCAAACCGAAATTACAAAAAAAAAAAATAATAATAATTAAATTTTCAACCAAATAATAAGATTGGTAACCGAAAAAGATGAATTATCATAAAAAAATATAATAGTAGGCTTTTCAACCAAAAAGAATGCATTTTCTAAAGAATAATTTTAATATATAATAAAATGTGTCAAACGCCGTATCAGAGAAAATTATGTTAGTTGTTGTTGTAGAAACAAAAGTTTTGAATTTGTAAATGATATGCAAAAATTAGTGTATATTAGGACCCTCTAATAAACCGCTAAAAATAGATTTGAAAAATGTAATCATGAGCATTTCTCAATTCTTTCGGTTATTTTCATTCCATCTTTGATCTTCTTAAATTTTTGTTAGATGTGATCAACTAAATTATCGAAAATTAGCAGTTATTTGCGTTTCATATTGAATGAAATTCATTTTAAACCTTTTTCTAACAACTTTATTCTTGTTGAGAATTTAATTTCAATTTTAACTTACATTTTTCGGCCGCTTTTGATAACTGAAATATAAGAAAATTGCACGTACGCAATAAAAACTTATTTTGTAAAAAATTACGTTATAACATCATTAATATTATTTATTATTGCTATATCAAAACTGCAGCACTGGAATTTCATTTTGAAATCAAGAAAATGTTTTTGCTTATATTATTAACGGTACGTTTTTCTACTTTTGATAAATATTCGCAATCAATTTTTTTGTGAAAAAAGTGACTGTCAGGCTTGCATCTGTTCTAATTTGAAATTATACGGTACTACAGTTCGCATTTAAATGTGTTGTTTTTAATATTTTTTTGAAGCACTTGAAACAAAATATTGGACCGAATTTTATTTTTAGAATTTCAAGTCTTATATTATAATTATAACTATAGCTAATTATTCTGTGTTTTATTCTTATCTGCAATGTATCAAATACATCACAGAATCAGGCTTGTAAGCAACATTATAGACTTTGTGGCAATAAGAAGATAATAAAATTCAGCCTTGCTGACAGATAAAAAACCAATTTTGCGCAATCAATAATTTCATACTTACTTACCTTGATGTATTTGCTACAAAAATTACTTGCTTTTCCTTTTTTAGATTTCAAGTAATTTTGTCTGCAATTTGAAAAAATAAATAATTTGCTGTCAAAAATACTCTCATTTCAAAAAATTGCGTATCAATATTTTTGCCTACAAATTCAAAGTAATGCAGCACTGATTACAATTTTCTATTCAGATGAAAACATTATAAATAACTATATATTTCCATGATGGGAGTAAAATAGGGAAAACTTTGTTTCTTATCGTCGCGATGTTATTATTAGGTAAAGAATTTAAGTTAGAAATATTCAAACACATATTAATTTCAAATTATAATATTAAAAAATAGCATGTATGTATTTCATGGAACATTTGTTTCAAAAAGTTCAAAAAGTTTTTATTGAAATTTATTGAGGTTAAATACAGAATAGTATATCTTTCTGGATCTAATAGAAAAATTAAGTTCGCTTTTTCAAAACATTTGTTCTGCCCCAGATTTTTATGAAAATTAGCATCGCCAATCGCGCGCATGTAGTTTTTCGATTCAAGGAGGAAAATAATTCTTAAAACAAAATAAAAAATTGTAATAACTTTTTTTGTTAAAAGTTTTCAAACACTTAAATTCGAGTTATTATCAGATTCTGAGATTTCAGAGCACGGAAATAAGTCTTAGGGTCCATCCATATACCACGTGGACAATTTTTTTCACTTTTTGAACCCCCTGCCCGCACGTGGACAACCGTGGAATGTTGACGAACAACCCCCCCCCTTCCCTACTCTGTCCACGTGGACATATTTTATGAAAATTAAGATATTATTGGTCTTCGAAAACATGGAGGACAAAAGGTGCTATGAATTGGCTGAAAATTCGGATTTACTTGAGAATGTGAGCTTAAACCAGGTTTGAAGTCCAAACAAAAAGTCCTGAAAATATTCTTAGTTTTTCATGTTCTCCTAAAAAACGATTGCTGGAATCAAGATTTCAAAGAGGAAAATTTAGGGGAACGTGTATCCACGTGGATCCCCCCCCCTCAAAAACTATCCACGTGGTATATGGATGGCCCCTTATCAGTTTGTCGTAATTTTTGTCAGGAAAAATTCGAGTTAGTTTAAAAGATACATAGGACTTTTAGAAGTTTGGAAGAAATTTAAAAATATTTTGCAACCTATGGAAAATCCTTATAAGTTTTAAAATATTCTTACTCTCATCAAAATTTTAAGAAATTTTAAATAATTTTTTTAACCGACTCGAATTTTTCCTCGAATTAAATCAATTCTGCAACATTAAAAAAGTTGGCCTAAAATCTGCGATGACTGAAAAATCCCGAAAAATAAAATTCTCGACACTGTATAATTCCCTAAAAAGAAAATATTCGAAACAGAAAATTCCCAAAATTATACAATTACCGACAATATTGAAAATTTCTCAATTGGGAATTTCATGGACAATAAAATTCCCGAAAGTTTTTAATATTGCCGACACATGAAAATTTTCAAATGAAAAAATTCCCGAATCTAAATAACTAGAAAATTATTTTATTATTAAATAAATAGTAAAATAATAAATGAAATACAAAATATGTTCATCAAATAAAAGTATTTTATTAATTATTTATTATATTATTTAACAATTTCCTAATTGTTTAGATTCGGAAATTTCGGAATTTTCCAATTGTGAATTTTAAGTTGTCAGCAATTTTCTGATTTCGTAAATTTTTTATTCGAATATTTTCTATTTCGGGAATTTTCCAGTGTTGGTAATTTTATTTTTCGAGATTTTTCAGTCGTCCTTAAAATCTTCCAGATTCTTTTTTAATTTTGGAATCCTTTTGAAATGTTTTGAAATATTTATAAATATTTTTACAGAGACAAAAAGTCATAAAATTTTATCGGTGTCTGTCTGTATGTCTGTGTGGTTACCTGAATATTTTAGTCATGCTGACTTTTGAAGGATTTGTCCAATTGAATCATCCTTTGATACACGTTTTCAGGGCCCAATAATGAAGGTCAAGTTCATTAACCATATATTTCCGACAAAATTAAAAAATTTATAGCATTCTCAAAATTTGAAGAAAAAAAAAATATTTTTCAAGAATTTTAGAAAATTTTCAAAAAATAGAAAAATTATTTTTCTGATAGGTTAAGAAATTTAATTCAAAATTTTTATTAAATATCAAATATATTTCAAAACTATCCCAATTAAGGCCAAGTTCGTTAATCAGATATTTCAGACAAAAATGAAAAGATTTAGAACAATTTCAAAATTTGGAAAAAAAATATTTAAGAATTTTATAAATTTTGGTCAGAGATATATTCTGGTCCAAGAAACAAGGACTTAAAAATTATCTTTCTGGAATTTTTAAATTTGATCAAAATTAAAAAAGTTATATACTTTCCAACATTTTGAAATTTTTCAAAAAATAGAAAAAGTTATTTTTCTGATAGATTCAGAAATTTTGTTCAAAATTTTTACTATATATCAAATACATTTCGAATCTATCCTAATGACATTTTTCGATTTCATCGAAATTCAAAAAGATAGAGATTTTGAAACAAAATTTTTTTAAGTTTCAGAATTTTTTTCAAAGTTTCTGGTATACTTATATAGGACTAAAATACCAGAAAAAGTTCAAGATATGTCCCGTTTTACCATAACTTTTTTAGGTAAAAAGTGCCGTAAAAGTCTCACCTAGATCAATTTTCTTTATTTGTACAATTCCTATTTCAGTAGTACTTTTTTAGGATATAAATATCATGAGGACTTGAACTTTAAAACATTCTTAAGAAAAGTTGGTACTTAAGTATTGATTTGTCTCATAACCAATATTTTAGCGGGACTTTATCCGGGAAGCCAATGGGACTTTTTATTTACTCGGGTTACATGTATTAATTTCGATTCAAATTGTTCACAATTACATCCTACATCGTAAAACCATAAAAAAAAGTTATAAATTAAATCTTTCAAATCTAAATAAAATATAATAACTGAGAATCTGTATGAGAAAACTCTACGCACAATAATTTAATAGTTAATATCTTGTTCATATCTCTGGAAAGATTTAAATAAATTTTTCTAAACTTTATTCAGTCAAACTGTGTACTGTCTCTTCAAAATAAAACTTATTGCTTTGTTATTATATTTTTTTAGAGAATTTTGCAAAAATCAATGTTTTTTTCAATTGATTTGCAATGTTTTGTGTAGAGTTTTCTGATGCAGAGTTTTATAGTGTAAAATAGACCTGCAAAATTGAAGTTATAAAATACGTAGAGTTTTGTAATGTAGAATTTATGATGAATTTCAATTTTGCCTATAAAGCTTTAAAGATATTAATTAATTCTTTTATCTCATTTTTATATTTATATTATCTTTCATCATTATTTCATTTTTTGATCTGCAAAAATGTACTACTTTATCTCAAGTTGTACGATGAAGGATTCTAATTTAAAATTCGAAACTTTTTAATTTTGAATATCTAGATCTTGAAATTTTTTAAAGCTTTATAATTTTTATATTAAGCTTGTAAAATGGCGAATGGCAGACATTTTTATCCATAAACTTAAGTTTCATTTAGTTTATTTATGTGACATTCTGTTTTAGACGTTCTCTGTAATTTTCAGTCATAAGGTAATATCTAGCAAGAAACCTGTCATCTTTATGACCGGACGCGTACGCGTATGGAGTATAAAACGTCTTTATACCTCGAAACAAGCTAGGCTACATGTAGATGTGCATACAGTGAGTGTAAATCCCGTTTTACGATCTTTCGTATAAACCAAACGAGGCGATCGTGATACCACGAACCGAACGGCTACCAAATAGTTGATTGAAAAAAAAAACGAAATATTTTTCCATCAAAAACGAAAATTAAATTTCTATCAAACATTGTCTTTAACTAGTCGTTAGTCTTTAACTTTTGTTTACACTAGAGTGGTCCAAAAATTTGACATTTGATTTTTGGTGATCCATCCACCATAATGTATTCGTTTTTTGGAAAAAGAAATTCCCTATTCTTTTGCAATCGGTCAACATTAACCCATGTCCCCGAGCTTTTAAAATTACCATGGGGTTTTAAATGGGAAAAGCTCGGCAAAAAACTAGTTTTATATAAAATTCATGTTGAAGATGGTATTCTTTGCATTTTTTATAAGTAAATTATTTTTATTCGATATTTGTTACAAACAAATTTTTTTTCGCCTGTAAATCGTGAAAATTGATCATATTTCGAGATAAATGATACAGTTGCTAGAGTTCAAGAATAATATTTCTAACGTAACATATTTAGTAATTATTCAAACAATTTTCACCTATTTAAAAAATTGTTCCCCTGTTAATGGTGAAAAGTTTTTTTTCTGGAGTTAATGACACGATTAACGAATATTAAAAGTAATATTTTTTTAGAATATTTGGCAATTGTTTAAACAATTTTTTCAATCTGTAAATGATGAAAGTTTTTACTTTCTGAAATTAATAACACAGGTAATTAATGTTGAGAGTGATGTTTTTTGTGAAAGATAGTTTGCAAATATTTAAACAATTAATATCACTTGCTGCTTTTCACAGAAAAGATGGAGAAATTCTAGTTTGAAAAACTAAGTATTGTTTAAACAATTATAGTGTGAGTTCTAAGATAAGCAAATGCTGAATAATAAGCGACATAGTATAAGAGATTTAAAAAGAAAACGAAGAATTTCTCCACCTTTTCTATGCAAAAGGCGCAAGTGGATGATTATTAGTTTTTTAAATAATTGCAAAACTGTCTAAAACAATAAATAACACTCTTCAAATTCATAAACTGTACCAATAATTCCATAAAATAGTCACTTTTCAAGATTTACAGGGGAAAACATTGTTTAAACAAATAAAAAGTGTTTAAATAATTTTTCAATGTCTTCAACAACAAATGTCACTTTTTGCATTCATTAACTGCGTTATTGATTCTAGAAAGTGGTAATTTATCAAAATTTACAGAAAATAAATTGTTTAAAGGAACTAAAATTGTTTAAATAATTGTGAAATATCGTTAAAAAATATATTACTCTCTAGATTCATTAATTGTCTCATTGATTCAAGAAAATAATAACGTTTCACGATTTACAAGAGAAAAATTGTTTAGGCAAATAAAAATTCTTTAAATAATTACAAAACATCTTAAACAAGAAATATTATTCTTGAAATTCATTAACTGTGTTATTTATCCCGAAAAATAATAAATTTTCACGATTCACAGACGAAAAAAAACAGTTTTTAACAAATAATAATGGTTAAAACAATTGGAAATTACTTTAAAAAATACTTGGAAACTTGTAACTTGTCGAATATAAATAATTAATTTTTTAAAATGCAAAAAATAGCGTCTTTAGCATGAATTTTACTTGTAACAGGTTTTTGGCATTTTTTGGGGCATTGTCCGAGCACAATATAAAGTGTACTCCTTTTTTTCATTTTTTCGAAAATCGTGCTTTTCCGATTCAAACCCCCATGCTAATTTCTAAAGCACGGGGATACGGGTTAATGTTGACAGATTTAAATAAAATTACGGAATTTATTTTTCCAAAAACACACAAATTGGGGGCGATCGATTACCAAAAATCAAAAGTCGAATTTTTACAAGTATTTTGGACTACCCAACTATATATTATACACTGATACAAATTTTTTGTTGTCCGAACAAAAGTTTTTTGTGGCAACCAAATTTTTTGGTTGTTGTAGAAGCAACAAAACCGTTTAGTTGAGCGAAGCAAATTATTTTGATCCAACCAAAAAGTTTGGTACGCTCAAAAAAAGTTTTTTGTGAACAAAAAAAAACATTTTTTGGTTGAAAAAATATATCTTGTAGAATTAACCACAATTTCGTAAAAGTAATAAAATTATTTGGTTGAAGTAACAATATGGTTTTGTTAGAAGAAAATTGGTATTTTGTAAATATAATGAAATATCTCATATGTGCGACAAAACGCTAAGGTGAGAAAATTGATTGATTCAATAAAATGCATTCAATTTTCAAAGATTAATTTAAAATTAAATTGCGATTAAATTACATCAGAATAACTCATGATTATGTACGAAATTGTGATCTACAAAGAAAAAATTGTTGTGCCATATATTATAAACTAAATAGCAGTGCCATATATTATAAAAAACAAAGTCGCGTGTTTGGTACGAGCAACCAAATTTTTGTAAAACGAACAAAAAGTGTCCAACAAAATTATTTTCTTATCGTCACTTTATTTTTTTTCAGTGTATACTGTACTAACTTGGGTGATTTTTGATTAATTGTACATTACAAAATTATAACATTGTGATTGGTTTATTTGCACCATCTCCTAAAATGGTGGCAAATGTGCAAAGTGGACCGACAAAATTAACAAGTCAACACCAATCAGTGCTGTAATGACAATAATTAACGCTGCTAATTTGCGGTGTGTAAATTTATCCATAATTCGCGATTTGTCGTTATTGCGACGCTGGTAAACAAGCAATCAAATTTGAATTTAACATCGACTGAAATATAATATTCAATACATTCTCCTCATAATTTGGATGATTTTAAAAATCAAAAGTCAAGTTTTCAATTCTAAATCTTTCAAATTGAAGAAATTTCGAATATAAAGCTTCAATATTGCAACAAATTTTAATTTTCAAACTTAAAACTTGCATACATTTTAATTGTATATTTTCAAAGTTAAAAATTTCTCAATTTTAAAGAAGCATAAATAAAAATACTTAAATTGTGATGATTTTGAAGATCAAAAGTCAAGTTTTCAATTCTAAATGTTTCCAATTGAAGAAATTTCGAATATAAAGCACCAAAATCACAGCATTTTTCATTTTAAAACTTAGAGCTTGAACACATTTCAATTATAAATTTTCAAAACTAAAAACTCATCAATTTCAAAAATGTTTAGGTAAAAATTCTTAAATTGTGATGATTGTGAAGATCAAAAGTAAAGTTTTTAGTTCTAGATCTTCCAAATTGAAGAAGTTTCTAATATAAATCATAAAAATTACAGAATATTTAATCGAAGTGTCTAACCGAAAATATTTATTCTATGCTTGGCGAATTTCAGTAAACGTAGCCAACTCTTTTCCAGCTCCCCTGGGCACACAGAAAATATTTGTTCTAAACTCATCGAATTTGAATGAACCCAGACACGGCCATTTTTTATTATAAAACTTAAAACTTGCATGAATTTCAATTGTAATTTTTTCCAAATAAAAACTCTTCAATTTTAAGAAGTATAAATAAAATTCTCAAATTTGCATGGATTTTGAAAATCAAAAGTCAAATTTTCAATTCTAAATTGAAGAAATTTTGAATATAAAGCATCAAAATTACAGAATTTTTAATTGTAGAACTTGAAACATTCATAATTTTTTATTTTAAATTCCCAACATTAAATATACCTTGATTTTAAACATTTACAATTCAAAGTTCTACAATTTTGAAGAAAGAGTTACAATTTAAAACTCTTCAATTCTAAAGATGCATGAATAAGAATTCTTATATCTTAAAAGTCAAAATTCGAGTTTTCAATTTGAAATCGTTCAAATTGAAGAAAATCCGGATATAAAGCATCAAACCGACAGAAGTTTTAATTATTAAACTTAAAACTCGTATAATCTTTCATTGTGAAATGTTAAAATTAAAAACTATTTAGAATTAGGATTTAAAATTCAAAGCTCTATAATGTTAAAGAATTACAATTAAAAATACTTCAATCTTCAAAATGTGTAAATAAGAATTCTAAAATTGGGATGATTTAAAAATCTAAAGTCAAGTTTTTAATTCAAAATCTTCCAAATTGAAGAATTTCCAAATGTAAATCATCAAAATTACAGAATTTTTAATCGCAGAACTTAAAACTTGGATACTTTTTCATGGCCAATATTTCACATTGAAAACTCCTTAATTTAAAATATTTTTAATTTAAAGTTCTACATTTAAAAGAGTTACAATTTAAAACTCTTTAATTTCAACGATTTATGAATACATTTTCTTAAATCTAGATGATTTTAAAGATCAAAAGTCAAGTTTTCAATTCTAAATCTTCCAAATTGAAAAAAGTTTGAATATAAAACATCAAAACTACAGCAGTTTTAATTTTAAAACTTAAAACTTGCATACGTTTCAATTATAAATTTTTTAAATTAAAAACTCTCGAATTTTAAATATTTACAATTTAGAGTTATATAAATTTATAGAGCTAGAGTTTGAAATGTTTAATTTTTTGAATATATAGAATTGTAAATTATTCAATAGTTCAGATGTACCTTTGTGTGTACCTTTGAACTTTTTTTTAGAATTATTCAATTTTGAAAATGGAAAAATATATAATTTTTAAAACTAAAAATTAGTCATCCTTTAAGATTTAAAATGTTACAAGTTACTGTTTTCACGAAGTATCTGTAGCTGTAATTGGCTCCTTTTTAATAGGAACTTTCCCAACACTGCATCTAATTCTAAGTGATGAAAACTTGATATTTCAATTCAAACTGAAAAATTTGTACTCAATCGCAAAAATTTCATGTGGAAACAGAATTTTGTAAGATTTTAAACTAACGTATACTAATAAACTGTCAAACTGGGTGGTAGAAAAAAATCAATGGAAACCCCCACGCGATCAGTGAACGAAAACATAGGAGCTTCAATGTGGACAAAGAGAATTAATGAATTTAAATATTATTATTAATTGTTATATAATATGCACTGTTAGGAATATGCTGAAAATTCAATCGTTTTTCATTTACTGTGGCTGAAATCCATCTATTTTGATTGGAAATTCTTTCAGATAGGTGTATAAAACATCAACTAATGTGGTTGCATTTTTTTCTGGAAGTGTGGAGTACTTACCAGGAAAAACATTTTGTGAGAGCAATAGTAAAAGTGAAAAAAGTGTTGATAAAGGAGAGGAAATCAGATCCAGAAGGTACAGCAAAAGGACATGGAAGATCAACAGAGGGGTGAGTTTAGTGAAGAGGAAAGTGTTACGACGTAATTGCGTACGAAGCAGCAGGTCCAATCAGACGGCTGAGCAAACAGAAGAAAATTTTCGATGGTGGCGAAGGGGGATAAAATACCATAACGAACGGCAATTTCAGTTCGAGGGTAAATTTCTATCAGCCTGCAATAACATTGCTATATATAACACGATTGACAGATCTTCAATTCTACCAGATTGCGTAAATGTATTTGAAACATTCAACTTCCTACAGCCAAAAAGACTTGCGACTTCAATCAAATAATACATTACTAGCAAGTAGAGTAGTGGGTACAATGGTTGCCCCCCCCCCCCACCACCATGATTGGCCATTTGCTTTAAATATACGTAATTAAGAAATATTCACAAATAAAACTATTGATAAACGATGCAAGATTGTTCTCAACACGCTCCACGCTATTTATTATTGTAGTGATTGGCTGTACCCATTACCCTATTTCCTTAGTATTTAGCAGAAAAAAGTTTAGCGAACATCTCACTCTCACAAGTAATTAAGTTTCATTTCAAGTAATAAAATAACCGTTTTCAAAATTTTTAATTCGAAGTTTTTAAGAATGGACATTTCAACATCGTAAATTTTAAGAAGAAAACTTTTATGTTTAAATAGTTTATAATAAAAATCATTCAAAGTAGGCGCCACGCGCCTACAAAAAGGGGTTTCGTGGCCCATTAGGACGTTAATTAAGTATTTTGAACCTCCCCCTCCCATACTTTCTCCTACCTACTTTTCCTTCCCTCACTTCCTACTTCCCCTTCCCGCATTCCTCCTCAATTATCCTACTTTTCCTTCCCTCATTTCCCCTCACTTCTCCTACTTCCCCAACCCTAATTTTCCCTTACTTCTCTACTTCCTTCCCCTTATTTTCTCTCATTTTCCCTACTTCCATCCCCTCACTTCCCCTACTACATAGAATAAAACAAATACAAAAATTAAATGATTGTTTGAATTGTCAAAAACAAACTTCCGAGATATAACCTGAACAATTTTAAACTGCAAGTGTTCAAATCATTTAAAGACTTGCAGTAAATTTCCTCTTGAACACATGGAGTTGTTTAAGGCTTCTCATTCGATAACCGAAGTTAAGCAGCACGTGACTCGGTTATACTCGGATGGGGTCCGTTGTACTAGTTGGGGCGTATTTATTTGCTGTGAAGCTGCCTTTGCTCTCGCACTAACACTATCACTAATATTCACTAATATTCGTTGTCATTCAAGTGTTGTGTTGGGGTACTGGATATCAGGCTGTCACGTGACCAATTTTCTTAAACAAACTTACTCATAAACTAATAAGTGAAAAGAATTCTACATACATAGACTTGAAGAAAAGAAAGACGACAATCTGTCTGGTATGGAAAACTGATTCGAGTTGTTAGTTTTTATTAGTTTATCAATAGGTTCATTTACAAAAATTAATGACGTACCAGTCTGGTGAATGTCCTTAAAATTAAATAGAAATTTCTATAATTACAACAAAATATATTTTTTGAAAATGTCGTTTTTATTTATATAAATATGCAGGACCAGACAAACGTTCCTTGCCGCCTTTCATTCAGTTGCCAAAATTTTTCAACTGGGTATAGATATATTAGAAAGATACAAATAAAAGATTTCAAAATTTGATTGCTTAGAACATAGTTACAAACTTTAAACATTAGGCAATTTATAATTATGAGTTTAATGTACATAAACATTGAAAAACTTGAAAAGGTTCAAAATTAAGGAGTTAAAGACAAGGCAGTTTTCAAAGGAAATCATTCTATATCTGAAAAATTTTTTATTGAATTTCTGAAAATCAAATGATTTTTAGTTTGAAGTCTTCAAGAATAAACAATTCAAAAAATTAAACATTTATTAATAAATTCGTTTGAGTTTGAACAATATCGTAACGAAAGGGTAATAAATGTAAATTAATTCTTTTAAATTGAATTATTTATGATTTTAATTGAATAAAATATCACGGGCTAGTCTCGATTAAGTTCAACCCAAAAGTACTTGCACACACAGTTCCTCCTTTGTCCGTGTTCCGGGGATGTCCTCCGGTTATTTTAAACCAAGAAAGAAAAAAATTGCACTACGCGTTTTCGGGGAAAAATATGTGTTCATTTTTAACAATTAAAAATCTCATTTTTCTCGAAAATTACGCAAAATATGAATAGCAGTTGATGGTTTCAGATTTTTTCTTTTCCTAAAATCTATAAAATGATACCCTTAGCAGATGTTTATCTTGTTTAATTCTACAAATTTTTCCGAAAAGATAGACACAATCTAATAAAGCTGAATTTATATGATATTCTTTTTTTAATTTTTGTTAATCAACTGCTATTTACATTTTGCGTCATTTCCCAGAAAAATGAGATTTTTGATTGTTAAAAATAAAAACATCTTCCTTCTCGAAAACGCGTATTACGATTTTTTTCTTTCTTGGCTTAAAATAATCGGAGGACATTCCCGAAACACGTACAAAAGAGAAACTGGATGTGCAAATACTTTTGGGTTAAACTTAATCGAGGCTAGCCGTGATATATGATTCTCAAATTGTAATATTTAAAATCATCAGAAAATCAAGAAAACTAGGAATCCACAAGTTATAAGTTTAAAATTTTATATTTTAAAATCAGCAGAGTTGAACAATTTTAAATTTTAAGCACATTATTTAAAATACATACGAAGCTCAGAAAATGAAACAGCTGGATAAGAACATGTTTAAAAACTTCAAAATTAACCAAATTTAATTTTTGAAATCTTCCTAATTTTTCCAGATCAAAATTATAGGCTTTTAAAGTTGCACCATTTTAAAATAAAAGTCTTGAAAATGTAAGAATTTCTTAAAATCGTGAAAATCAATTGCAATTTTTCATTTTAAATTTTCGAAAGCTAGGAATTTTAAATTAGAAGCGTCAAAATAGAAAAGTTTTGGTAGTCATATATTCACATTTTCGAACCTGAAAGAAAACAATAAGACTAAATCATTTTGCAACAGGCATTAAGGTTTGAAAAATATTAACTAAAAAATTCTAAATTTGTAAGTGTTGAATTGTAAACTTCATAAATAAACGAAAACCTACATAAAACTTAAAAAATTGTGCGACACTTGCTTTGAAAATTTAGCTATCTATAATGTCAACGATTGAATGATTGAATGATTTTTTTGGATTGAAAAGAGTAAACTTAAAATAACTTCAAATCTGAACAATTTCAGTTTAGATTTGAAAAAAAGGTAAAGATCAAACAATTTCAAATCTTAACAATTTTATACTCAATGGTTTAAAATTGTCCGTTGAGGTGCATGGAGTTTTTTATAAGGCTTCTCGTTCGATCACCGATGTTAAGCAGCGCTTTGTTTGGTTATGCTTAGATGGAGGCCGTCGTTCGTTCGAGAAATTTGTCTTTAAATGTATTTGATCCGAATGAGAAGCAATTAATTATTTTGTGAATCTAGTCTAGAGTGCCTATTTAAAAACTAATTCTTTCTTTCTAAAAGTCTTCCCCTGAAATTTATATATTTAAAAAAAATCACCCGTTTTTGTTTATACGAAATTTTTTTTGAACGTCTGCAAGACAGTTATATGATATATACAACTAACAAATTTCCACAATAAAACAGTACTCTTTTGCTGATGATGCAGATTCAAAAGTTCGCTGTTTCAGAAAAAAATGAAAAAAAGGCAATTTGTTCAAATGCTTTGAACATATTCTAAAATAATGTTTAGAGAAATATAACATATGAAGGGCATTTTTCAATTTAAGAACAAATTTGTTTTAAATAGACACATAATTCAGGCATATCATATTAGTTGTGATTTTCAAATTCCATATATCTTTTTCTGTGAAAAATATATCAAGAAATATTTTTTTATTTGATTGAAGTATTGTCGTTATAATTTCAGAAAAAATTAGAATCAATTAAATCTAAAGATTTGATCAATAATTTAAAAATATTAGCCAAACTGTGTATAGGTAGACAAAAAAATTAACTACCCCCAGAAGAAAACGTGATTGATCGATGAGATCAACGAAGTTTGTTTTGGTATTATCCGTCATTATCTGTCATTAATACAGGACATTCTAATCAGGTATAATAAACCACACACTAACTGTGGGTCCACAAATCCGTCGCTTGAGTTTGGTGCGGTCTAGCAAATGACAAACGCTCGCACATCCCATGAGTAGAATGGTGAAAAAATCTTTTTACCACAATATGGATTTCATTTTTTAAGAACTTCATGTGCAACAAACCAATTTTCGATAAAAATGTTGGATATCTAGTTCTGTACTGCCACCCTTCAATTATTTATCTTTATTAATTTAAAAAATAACAGTTTTCAAATAAATTGTGATTTTTTACAAATAGAAATACGATTGAAAAAGTAGAGAATAAAAATGCTCACAGTAAATCTTTTAAATGAAAAAACATTTTTAATCTGTCAATAATTTTTTGAGCCTTTTCAATTTGATTTGGTTAAAATCTAAAATAAGTTTCTTTACTATTTCTAATAAGTTTTGGGATTGCCGGGAGTTTGTCCCTCAAGCTATTGTTCCGCGCGATCACTTTTCTCAGCATATGCCGCTCGAACCCTCTCCACCGCTGGTGTGCAGGGGTAGTGGTGTTATTGTGGTGGCTCGCTCGGTCGACTGAGCTGCAGCGGGCTTTCTCTAATCAGTTCAGTTTCGACTTTTGTGCGGGAGAAGCATGGCCATCTTCCGAGAGCATATTTAACGCACGCATTCCTTAAATTAATGCTATTACTGATTCGAGTTTCCAACCTTTGTCTCTCGGTTTGATTTGGGCTCAGAATTTTTATTTAAATATCTTGAAAGTGACAATTCCTTGTTCCCTCGCTACTTTACGCCAATCCGTTATTACTTCGTTATCAAATCTTTCGAAATAAAAATAGTATATTGTGTATCGAAGGCTTGAAAACAAGCATGAGAAGCAGATAGAGGATGTTTGGTGTACTTGACAATTTTAGATTATAGGTGAAAGGAAGAAATAGCGTACTTTGCAGA